>JAJIBD010011577.1:0-71045 GCA_021461705.1 Cryptotis parvus | reverse complement strand
GTAGAAGATCCAGAGTGGATTCATTTAAGAGGCTCTGAGGTCATAAAGAAGGGGTGATAGTCCAGTGGGTAGGGCACTTGGTTTGATCCCAGCCACTACGTACATATGGTTCCCCCCTCCCAACCCCGACACTGCCAGGAGTGAGCACTGAGCAGAGCCAGGCAGGAGAAAGTCTTCAGCACTGCTCCAGAGGGCAACCACAGCAAAAGCAATGGTTTAGGGCCCAGAGTGACAGCACAGCAGGAGGGCATCTGCCTTGCATGCAGCCAACCTGGGTTTGATCTCCAGCATCCCATATGGTCCCTGAGCACCACCAGGAGTAATTCCTGAGTGGCAGAGCCAGGAGTAACCCTGAGTATTGCTGGGTGTGACCACCCCCAAAAAAAAAAAAAAAAAACACAATGGTTTAGACATTGGGTTGAATTTTCACTGCCGAGTCGTAAGAGTTCTTATAGATTTGGAATACTCTATCCTTATTGTCCGTATGTGTGCAAAGACTGTATTTCATTAGATTGTATCTCATTAAGTTGCTTTCCTCTCAATTTCTTAATTTCTGTTGATGCACAAATGTTTATCATTTTAAAACTAATCTATTAAAAATAAAAGACTGATCAACAGTGCCTAAATTAATGCAAGGAAATGTCACAACTATTCAGCATGTCTTCAGTCTTGTTGAGTCATGATGCAGGGTACCAGGTAGCACCAGGGCCCAAGCCCAGGCACATGCGAGCCAGTCTACTGACCTATTGTTCAGGAATTCAGTTTTGGTTTTGGTTCACACCCAGCAATGCTCCAGTGATTTGAACTCAGTTTGGTCACCCGCATATCCAAGTCCCTACCCCAGTACTTTCCTTCTTGACCCTGCTATTAACTTCTTTAAGAAGTGTTCCCATATATGCTATTGGTGTTCAGAGTTCCTGCACCGAGCCCAACAAAGTGACGAAGCCCCTAAGCCCTCCCACCACTGTCCCCTAGAGTCCTCCTCATTACATCCCTGCTTGTCCTGTCACTGTTCAGAAATCTGAGTTGATAAGCTGTCGGGGGCTCCCGCCGGGGGTCCCCGACAGTGCCGGGAAGCGAGTTCCCTTCTACCTCCGAGCCGGCGAGAAATGGATGAAAACTCAGGAATCCGATGCAGTTTTAAAAGGCTTTACTTATCACAGGTTCAGGCATACAAATCAGCAAAAGGAAAAGCCTGGTGCTTAGGATTCCAGGCTAGAACCCCAGCCACGTGTAGGCCAAGATGGCGGCCACCACGTGTAAAGGCTTTGTAAAAGGGGAAGACAAGACTTCCAAGAAGGGTGAGCGCTCACAGAGAGTCCAAAAAGAAGCGTGCGTGAGAGGGAAACCGGCTAGTTTATACCCCTGCAACTCAGACCTTCCTCCCACTGTTATGGAAAGCAGGGAGGGTCAAATGCCCTTAGGTAATCCCTCCCTGCACCTCACCTAGGCCCTTTAGTATGCTAATGTTTTGAGCCAAGATCTGCCTGGAAATGCCTTTATAGGGTAGAGAAGGGGGTTTCTGAGATGGCATGTCTCTGTACCAAAGACTAATACTAATGCCAGTTAAATATTTCTCCAAGCCTTCACAAGTCTCTTCTACTTCATTGTAGTTTTGTATTTTAGTTGCCTTTGAGTATATCAGGGAGCCATGCTTGTTTGCTTGGAAGCAAACAGCATTTCTCTCTGGTCTAATTACTTAGGGATCCAGCGTGGCCAGGCTAATATGCTGGTAAGATCTAGCTAGTCCCACGATGATTGTGGTAGCTTGGGAGAATATTTATACCAGCTAGTACAGCATACATGGTCAGATAAACTGCCACATTTAGACTACCCCTTATCTACGAAATGATTTGCAGGAGGTAATCCAGAGCAGATGCAGCGGCCCTTAGGAGTCCTGCAACAATAAGCCAAGGTCAATAGTTTGTTATTGTTCAATGCTATCTCTTCCCTTATTTTGTCCAAATTCACAGCATGCTGACATTAACCCCCTGTGACATAACACAGTACCCTCCAGTCTCACCCATGATGTGAGGGGCAGGTGTTGATGTCGCTGGTGAGGTCATATCCTGAGCGAGTAGAGCACCCACAAAGACTTCTCCTCAAACCACTTTGGGGAGTAGCTGTACTTTATTAGGTGGAACAGGGATATTTAAAGTGGGGGGAAAGTAGGGCGTGAACTGTCAGCCAATCAGGTGAGACAAACTGGGTGTGAACTCTGTGTCAGCCAATCAGGCAGTGGGATTAAAAGGGTCTGTGCTTCCAATTATGAGCATCCTTGTAATTCTATATATCACATGGTATAATAAGGATTGGGGAAGATGAAGGAGAGACGGAGAGAGACTGAGAGAAAGGGAGGCGAAGGAAGAAATGCCTGCTCTGGAGCTGGGAGAGGGGGAATTTGGGGACATTGGTGGTGGGAATGGGGCACTGGTAAAGGGATGGGTGCTGGAACAAAATATGACTGAGACCCAATTATGAACATCTTTGTAATGTTGCTCTCATAGTGGTAAAAAAAATTTAAAAAAAATAAAGTGTTACTGTGTCAAAAAAAAGGGTCTGTGCTTAATCCTAATCAGGTAGGAAAGGGGATTAAAACAGGGTGTGTGTGTGTTGGGGGCCCAGCAACTGTACAGCTGGTAGGGCGTTTTACCTTGCAAGAGGCCAACCAGGTTCGACACCCCCCACACACACATATCCCATATGGTCCCGAGGACCGCCCGAAGTAATTCCTGAGTGCAGACCCAGAAGTAACCCCTGAGCATTGCCAGGTGTGACACTTCCCAAAAGTTAATTAATTGATTGATTGATTAATTAATGTGTGTGTGTTTCTGTACAGGGTGTGACCTTAATCCTGCTACAGGCAGGATTTCATCTTTTCTTACAATTTAGTAGTATTCCATATATAATTGCAGCTTTTGGGTTTGGAGCCACACCCAAGCTGCACTCAGGGCTCAGGATATCTTGGAGATACTCAGCCTCTTAATCATCTGTTTCCATATCCCTGGCTATTGTACTAAGTGCTATGATGAACACAGGCATTCACATCTTTTCAAGTTATTTTTGTTCTTTGATGGATGGAAGATGCCAAGAAGTGAAACTGCTGGGTTGTCTGGGAACTAATTTTTTTTTGGGGGGGGGCACACCCAGCAATGCTCAGGGGTCACTCCCAGCTCTACACTCAGGAATTACTCCTAGCGGTGCTCAGGGGACTATATGGGATGCTGGGGATTGAACTTGGGTTGGCTGCATGCAAGGCAAACGTCCTATCCGCTGTGCTATTGCTCCAGCCCCTGTATTTTTGATCCAAGTTTAAAAATCCCATTGGAAATAACTTCTAAATCAGTAGGTACTTAAGTTCTCAAGCCATCTTGAAAGCATCTGTTTTTATCGGCACAGACCAGCTGCCTAGGGCTCACTGGGATGGTGCTGGGGAGCTGCACAAAGTGCTGGTGGAAGAGAAGCCCTGATGTGTGAAGTCCCAGCACAAACTGGGCACCGCCCCCTACTACAGCCCCAGTTCCTGCCTGAAAGCTCCACCACGCAGGCGGAGCGACAGCACAGCAGGAAGGTGTTTGTTTTGCATGTGGCCGACCGGGTTCGATCTCGGGCATCCCATAGGGTTCCCTGAGAAACACCAGGAGCAATTCCTGAGTGCAGAGCTAGGAAGAACCTCTAATAAGCATCGCCAGGTGTGACCCCAAAAAAAAGCTTTTACTAAGCATTTCCTCACAAAAGCCTATCATAATACCATAATGCAGTATTACATAATGCATAATACAGAATACCATAACACAGTTAACATTCTAAAATGAGCGATTCAGGAAAGGCCGTGAATTATCCAGGTAACACAAGATGCTAGGGCTTGCTCACCCCAGCAGGAACCGACCACACTGCTTCCGGGTCAGTCACTTCTTACTCCTAATTAGACAGAGACCAACCCTCACTTCCCACACCTGACCAGTAAGAAACCATGCGAAGAGCTCAGACCTGCAAACACAATATCCTCAGGCTGACATTTTATTCTTCCCTCTTTCTCCCTACTGGCTAACACCAGCCCTGCATGGCACCGACTTTTCTCCCCCATTCTCTGCTCCTGTGCCTAGCCCCGCACAACCTGAAGAATGTGACTTAGTGGGTGGTGAGCGAGGCCCCCTCTGAAACCAACCCCCGTTCCAGAAACATAATGGCCCAGATTCCACGGGCTGCCAACAAGAGCTGCCTCCCAGCAGCGTGTTTTAATAACCTTAATGAAGCCGAGAGCAACGCCTCCTGTAATTCAGATGCTGGCTGGAGGCAAAGAGCTTCCAGATTTGTGGAAAAGTACAACTTTAAAAAAAAAAAAGGAATACGCTGCAGGTTCTCCAGAACAAGTGAGCCAGCCGACATTTCTAAATACGGAGCTCAACTCTGAGAGTTCCGAGCCCTTATTTCTCACTACCACCGTTTGCTGTCAAAAATAGAAGCGTCCGCATCTTGCTCCATTCAGGAGCCGCAGCGGGCAGGCTCTGCTTCCCCAGGGCCGCCGGGTCACAGGGGCCCAGAAGGTTTCCTAGGGATTACACTTTACCCAGGCTCCATCCTGCTTCCCAGCTACTTTGGTGCCGGGAGAGCGCAAGACAGGTCTGGCTCTGTGGAGGACTTCTGCATCTGCCCAAAAGGCGGCCGAGGCTCCCTCTGCAGCCCAGAGTTTTCTCTACAGGCCAAGTGGCAATACATTTTTTAAATTTATTTATTTTTTTTGCTTTTTTGGGTCACACCTGGCGATGCTCAGGGGTCACTCCTGGCTCTACTGAGGAATTACTCCTGGCGGTGCTCAGAACCCTATGGGATGCCGGGATCGAACATGGGTTGGCAGCATGCGAGGCAAATGTACTCCCTACTGTACTATCTATATGGCTCTGGCCCGGAATGAATCTCAAACCCAAAACAAGTTTAAAGAATTAGAAAGACGAGTCAAGCCTTAATACAGTGGGGAGGGTGTTTGCCTTGCATACAGCTGACCAGGGTTCGATCCCAGGCGGCCAGGAGTAATTCCTGAGTGTAGAGTGTGACTCTGCCTTGGTGCATTTAACTCATTTCGTGCCTGCTACCAGGATAGTAGTAAGTAGTAATACAGTGATTGAACCTGGGATGGCCACGTGCAAGGAAAACACCCTACTTGCTGGACTATTGCTCCGGTCCCCTCCAGCCCACTCTTAGCCTGTTTTTGGCGCTCAGAGCTGAAGCCTGGCTTAACGTTTGGGGACCATATGGGGTGCTGACCAAATCTAGGTTGGCCATGTGCAAGGCAAGCACCCAAACCACCAGACTATCACTCAGGTCTAAAGAACGCTACATTTTTTCAGGTCACACCTGGCGCTGTGCTCAGGAATCCCTCCTGGTGGTGCTGAGACATGTGTCTATGTGCATGGTGGAGGGCCCCTGGGGGACAGGGATGGGGACACCGTCCCATGAGATGCTGTGGATCTAACCTGGGTCAGCGCTGAGCAGAGCAAACATCCTACTAGCTGTGCGATCTCTCGAGCCCCAGAATTCGTAACTCTTAAATGGCTGATCTAAGGGGAGATTTGGCCACAGAATTTAAAAAAAACGCAGGTGTTTTGAGGTCCAGGATGTAGTTCAAAACACCTGGCTTCTGTGAATTCCCGATGTGATCCCAGGCACATACAAGCACAGGAGCGACCACAAAGAGATTATGACATGGGGGCCGAGCATGAGCAGATCAGGGAGCACTCCACTTGTGCCTGAGCACCGCGGGAGCAACTCGAGCGCCTTGAGCATCACCGAGTGTGGCCCCAAAAAGCAAACACAGGAGACAAATGTTTTCCAATTCATTCTCCGTAACAACTTGGCAATTTTTTTTTTTTATCATTTTCATAGTGCCAATCGGAGTGTCCCTCCCATTATCCCATCAACTTTTTGGGGGTCATGCCTGGTGTATCCCATTAACTCTTAACAGAGCTCCTTTTAAAAGGGTGTGTGGGAGTTGGGGCCTGGGGCACAGTTTTACTCCTAGCTCTGTGCTCGGAATCATACGCAGTGCTGGAAGCCTCTCACTTCTCCCTCATGCGCTTTACTCTCTTCTCACACAGATCTGATTAAGAATCCTCAGATTCTCCCTCAGAGTGACTCTACGCTCAGTCTTTAAATGCTAAGTTCAGTCTTTAAATGCTTCCTACCTCCAGGGCACAGAAACTTTGCGTTGTGGCACCCCAGGGAGAGCTGATGAGGTTCAGATCACTGGCTCTGACTATGCCCCCTCCTTTGCTGACACCATCTTAAGCTTTCCAGTCACACAAAACACTTTCTGCCTTGAGAATCTAAGTTTGGGACTGAGCGAAGTTTGCAAGCGGCTGAGCTGGAATCTAAGTTTGGGACTGAGCGAAGTTTGCAAGCGGCTGAGCTGAGTTCGATGCCCGAGCCTGGCCAACAGCGATACCTGAGCAGTCAGGAGTGAGCCCTGAGCGCTGCTAGGTATGGCCCCCAAAAGCAAAAAGCCTTTTAAATAAACACCAACAGCCTCTGGGCTGACGGTTCTTCCACTGAAGAGAAACAATGGCCTGTGGCCAGGCAGCACTGAAAGCCCCCATCTCCACACAACCCCGAGGCCTTGTCAAAAGAACAATGTGAAGTTTTAAATAAAAACAAGGTCCCCAGCATTTATTGTCATCCGGCATTAACATAACAGTTATTCAAACAATATGAAGAAATGTTTTAAAGCTACGATTTCCCCTATGAAACACCTAAAAAAAACCAGCTGCACTTTCTCAACGCTTTCTCGATTCAGCCATCGCCTCTAGTTGGAGACACTCTGGAGCAGAGTAATATTATCTCCTTTCAGCATGATTCGACCTGCAACACAAAAAATTACAAAACAAAACTATTAGCAGCCACCCAGACAACTGTGCTACCACCTTGAGGTTTCTGAGCCGGGGAAATACCTTTTCTCCCGTGAAGGCACTGGACATTCTGAAGTATCCCAAATAGCAACAAGCTCTGACCAGAGCAGGGCCCTTTCCAATAACCTAAGAAGGCAGACTTGTGCACTGTGAAAGGCACCTGTGTGCCAAGACAACCGGACAGATGGCCTCAGACAGACCAACAGTTCCTAGTGCCCTGCGTTTGCAGAAGCCTGGAGACGCACCGCACGTTAAACGCAGGGAATGGTCCACTATATTCCTTTCTCAGAGACCTGAGTCTGCAATGAACAAGCCTGAGAACGGGCCCCTGCAATGCACATTGTTTTACTCAGTGCTTGCCCAGAAGACAACTAGTTCCCTGACACATATCTGCAAATGCTTCCGAAGGCTGGTATTCAATAGTCTTAGAAAAGCTAGTCAACCCAACTGTGAGGAACTGTTTCACTCATTAGGTCCACTCCAGAACGGAGACTATTCAGAATTCACCACTTTGCAAGTAACTTGATATTAAGTAACTTGATATTAAGAGAAAGAGGTATGAGAACAGCCAGGCCACTGTTATCTCAATGAAAACTCAGTATTATAGCCCTGGAAGGGAGGGTTAGGGAGGGAGAGGACAGGGTGCGGAGAGACACAGGGACAAGGGCAGACTGTGTGTGGGACAGTGAACCCCTGCCACTGGCAGTATCACACCGTAAAACTTAGCAACTCTATTTTTTCGGTTTGGGGACCACACCTGGCAATGCTCAGGGGCTTACTCCTAGGGGGGCTCGGGGGACCAAATGAGTTGCCAGGACTGAACCCTGGTCAGCAGCATGCGAGGCAAGCCCCCCCACCACCCCACTGGACTATCTGTCCAGGACCAAGCACAATGATTTTAAAAACAAAAACATCCTATCCCTGTGGGACCTATGTCTCTTTCCCAAGATTAACCCGGATCTAACTCCCACAACGCTGCCCAAGCACCACCAGGGGTCAGTCCTGAGCAGCAGAGCCAGAGCAGGCCCTGAACACACAGTGTGGCCAACACTCCCCACCCCAGATTATATCCCATGTTTAATTTTTTCTATGAGGGATGGGAGGGGCCCACACCTGGTGATACTCAGGAATTACTCTTGGCTCTGCACACAGGAATTCCTCCTGGCAGTGCCTGAAGACACATAAAACGCTGGATATTGAACCTGGGTGGCCAAGTGCAAAGCCAACTTCCTACCAGCTGTGCTAGGCGCGTGTTTGTGTTTATTTTTAACGTTCTCAGTTTCTACTTTCTACTCATGGCAGGCTTGTGTTGGAAAGAGAGTATCAAGAGGCCAAGAGCAGGATTCACGTGGCTAAGCATGTAGACAGGCATTAACACAGCGCTACCTTATTTTCAGGGAATCTCCAAGCAGTGCTCAGAGCCCCCAGGGACACTTTGGCAACAACCAACCAGGCTCATCACTATTGGGGAGACCAGGGTCACCTGTGGCTCTCAGGGTACCACGTGGTGCCAGGAACCTTCCACCCAGCATCTACTGATTTTGGTTTTGGGGCCATACCTGGCAGTTCTCAGGACTTACTCCTGGCTCTGAGCTCAGGGGGTCATAGAAGATGGTGGGGATCAAGCCTGGGCCAGCTATGTGAAAGCAAAGCGCCTCTCCCTGTTGTCCCCCTTTTTTTTTTTGCTTTTTGGGTGACACCCTGCAATGCTCAGGGACCCTATGGGATGCCGAGGATTGAGCGCTGGCTGGCCGTGTGCAAGGCAAACCCCCCCGCTGGCCTATCACTCCGGGAAGCCCGGGACCTGGGGTCCACTCCTGGTGGTGCCTGGTGGGCAGGGGAGGGGGTCATGCAGTACTGGCACAGCAAGCAGGCATGCGCTACCATGTAATCTACCTCTCTAGCCTTGGGAAAGAGACAAAAGAAAAAACACACTACTGAAGTTCACAACAAACTCTAGAGAGCTGAGCACACTCAGTCTCTACAACCAAACCCAAGAATTGCGAAGTTGGCGGGAGCCTTAGAGACACCGGGCAGCACACACACCCAAGGCGTCACAGTGGACACACTCAGAGCCAGGGAGATGGCTGAAGGGCCTGACGGGCTGCCGCTCACGCTCTGCCATGGGGCCGCCTACCCGGGCACCTGAGCATTACACTGCAGTGCCCACCCCCCACCCCAAAGAAAAGGATGGGCAAGAATAGAGGCATTTGGGAAAGAAGCCGTGACACAAAATGAGCAAAGCTAAGAGCTTTGCAGGGCAGTTAGTCTCCTTATCCTACAGCCAACAGGAAGCCAATGAAAAGGATTTCAAGCAGGGGTGAGGTCAGACTGATCTTGCTTGGGTGGTGGACTCCCAGCTCGGTGCTTAGAGGACAATGTGGCTGGAGACTAAACTGAAGGCTCCACATACCAAACAAGCGTCTCCCCCCCTTGACCCATTTCCCCAGCCCCAGACTTTATAAAGGTGACTGGTCCCATTCAGACACCAGTAAAGCAGGAAACATTATGATATTCTGGGGGAGGGGTGCGAGAGTGATAGCACAACGAGCAGTGTTTGCGTTGCAGGCAGCCGACCTGGGTTCGATCCCCGGCATCCCATATGGTCCCCTGAGCAACACCAGGAGTAATTTCTGAGTACAGAGCCAGGAGTAACCCCTGAGCATTACCCATGTCGTATTTGATATGTCAAAAACAGTAATAAATCTCATTCCCATGACCTGAACAATTTTTTTGTTGTTGTTGTAGCTTTTTTGGGGTCACACCCGGCAGTGCTCAGAGGTTACTCCTGCCTCTGCACTTAGGAATCACTCCTGGTGGTGCTCAGGGAACCATATGGGATGTCAGGGATCAAACCCAGGCCAGGTCACATGCAAGGCAAACAAACACTCTACCCGCTGGACTATCCCTCTGGCCCTGAGCAAATGGTTTGAGGCTCTTCATGTTCCTGGAGCGAGCAGAGGCCCTAGGGCTATACTAGCACATAACAGGGACAAATGGAGATGTACTGTCCCCCGCTTGAGCAAATCGATGAACAACAGGAAGACAAGTGACACAAGTGATCTCTGAGCACAGAGCCAGGAGCGAAAACCCAGAAAGTGTTTATTCTCCCTAAAGAACTTTTCGAATGAAGCGAAGAGCAAATAAAGCTGCAACTCATTCAATCCCCCAGTTGGCCCTCGCAGCCAGCCCGGCTTACCTAGCTGCTTCCTTGACTTTGTTTTTGAGTGGATCTCTTCTGCGTCATCTAACACCAGGTTCATATACTCATCGAAGCCCTGGAAAGAAGCCACTGACAGTTAGTTACCTTCAAACACGAAAACACCAACTCAAGCCCAAAATTCCCCCTCCACTATTCCCTGAGTCGAAACAAGTCAGGACAGCCTACTGGATACAACCCTTGTTTGAACAGTATTTTGGGGTCAGGCGCAGCGCAGGGGGCTGCAGCATGTGCCTGGCCCAGGGGGGGGGGGGGTCAGCATTCAGAGCCCATGAATCGCGTGGCCACCTGGGAACCCACTGCACCCTCCTCCCCCAGCCCACACAAAAACAGATTTGTAGGGGCCAGAGCCACTGTCTCATGGGTGGGGGCCTTGAAAGAAGCCAGCCCAGTTCAATCCCCAGGCCACCATGTGTGCCCCCTTCACACACATACACAAAAACCAGTGTTTGGGGGCCAGAGAGACAGAGCAGGCTCCCTTTGCTAGCTCTCCGGCACCCTGCGATTTTGTTTTCTGGGCTTTTTGGGTCACACCTGGCAACGCTAAAGGGGACCATATGGGATGCCGAGGATGAACCCAGGTTGCCCACGTGCAAGGCAAATGCCCTCCCCACTGTGCTATCACTCTGGGCCCTCTGATTGGTCCCTTATAAAACTTTATTTGCATACCCAGTCCGACTGGTGTCCCTACATCCCATCATTTGCATAAACACACATGCCCCGTTGGGGATGCAACTGATGCCTTTTTTGGGTCTCAAGGCTCAGGGGTTGCTCCTGGCTCTGCACTCAGGAATTACTCCAGGCGGTGCTCGGGAAACTTATGGAATGCTGGAAGAAATACAGGCTGGCCACACACGAGGCAAACGCCCTCTGTGCTGTGGTGTGGCCCCCGCCCTGCGCAATCTTTCTGAATGAGTGCTGCTGGGTACTCACGATGATGCAGCCCTCTATCCGCATGTTCACCTGCTCATACAGCCACACCTGAATCCGGGACCGCTGTGAAGAGACATTTTTAAGTAAATTACTCAAAAAATTTTTAAAAAAAGTAAAAATAACATAAATACAGAACCTACAAAAGACATTACTAAAACTCACGGTCTTAGGAAACAAGACTAGTCACTTGTCACTTTCATTATATTGGAACTGTCCAAGTTAATAACTTTCCCCATCCCCATCATCTTGGGTTCCAATTCTTTCTTGCTATTTCCAGTCTCAATACAATGATATCTGGTGACGTAAAGACGCATTTCCTAACGACCAAAGGTTTTCCCCCCTTAAAACTCAGCACCACACAGCCTTCTCTGAGTCTCTTTCCAGGTTTCTCACCTACCAACCAAGGGATGGATGCGCGCTCAATTCTAGTGATTAAAAATCAGTGGCCTTGGGGCCGGAGCAATAGCCCAGCAGGTAGGGCGTTTGCCTTGCACACAGCCAGCCTGCGCTGGCCTGGGTTCGATCCCGGCATCCCATATGGTCCCCGAGCACCGCCAGGAGTAATTCCTGAGTGCAGAGCCAGGAGTAAGCCCCCTGAGCATTGCCGGGTGTGACCCAAAAAAAAAAAAAAAATCAGTGGCCTCAACGTGAAGTTTCCCAAACTGGTGACAGTGTTAATCTGACATAGCAACAACCCATACTTTTGGGCGACACTCAGGGCTTATTTCTAGCTCTGGAGATTTCCCCCACCAGGAGAAATCACTCCTGCTGTGGCTCAGGACCATCTGTGGTGACGGGGATGGAACCAGGTGGGCCGCAGTGCAAGGCAAGTGCCCTCTTGCTACTGGACCATCTCTCCCGCCCACCACATTTTCTTTCACAGGTAATTTGAACACTGCCCTACCAACTTAAAAATCTGGGCTGCTCTTCCAAGTTCCCACGACAAAGAGGTTCTTACTAAATCCTCTAAGCTGATCCCACCACTTCTGCTTTCCACCTCTTTTATATATGAATCGCCTCCGCCCTGCCATCCATGACGCAGTTCACGCTAACAGGAGTTTATCTCTAGTGTGTGTGGGGGGGGGAGAGCCCTCAATGTTCTAGCAGTCTCTACTACCGAAAGTCCACTGCCTCGCCAGCCAACTGTTATTAATATTTTTGAAGTTCAGGATTCTGGTCTCGCAATTATAATTAACGGCACAATTCATGGCATGCTTGGAAGTGGTATCATTACGCACCATTCTGGTCACACGGGTAATTCCTGCACCCGGTTCCTCAAAAGCCCCCAAATCCCTACATTCATGCACTTTTTAACCCAAGAACAAAAGGCCTCGACAGCCCAAGAAGCCACCGTTTACTTATAAAGCAGGTAGGGAGCGGCGAGCAACTTACGTACATTTTGCAGGTATCTGAAGATGAGGTTCTGCACCGGCGGTGAAGGGAAACAGGCGCAGCACACTCGGCCCCGGGGGAGTCACTGCCAGCCCACCCCGTGCAAAGGCCAGGCTCAACCTGGGGTGCCCAGGGATGAGCGGAACCGCCACCCACAGGCGATCCCGCCGTAGCGCGGACAACGCTGCCTTCCTGCCACAACTCCCGCCTGCGCTCGGGGTCCAGGCGCCCCGCCCTCCCGTGCAGGAGGGACCTCGAGGGGCCCCCAGTAGACCCTGCGACTCCCCGGCCCCCGAGTCCCGGATCCCCGGCAGGCCCCCGGACCCTGCGACTCCCGTCCCCGCGCTTTCTCCCGGGCTTCGACGCCCCGGGGGCTGATGGGCCGCGCGCCGCTCTCCGCTCCCCGGGCCAGCCCTCCCCGCCGCATGTTTCCCCGCCAGAACCGTCTAGCCCAGACACTCGGTAGGATACGATGGGCTGCACCATCACCTTCTGCACTTTCTGGCCCTGGCCACGGTACGCCATGGTGGAAATTCACAAAGACCGCACAGCGCCGCACGCTGGAACCGAGGCGACTTCCGGAACAATGAGCCGGAAGCGGAAGCGCATGTTGTCTGGAGCGACGACCTGGGCGGTTCCTGGAAAGTGCCGCTCTAGTCACCGGGGCGGGCTTTTCTCGATGCTCTGCATCCGGGTTAGCCCGAGGCGCCTGCGCTCCGCTCCGCGGCTCGGGCCCACAGCGCCACCTGGAGGGCGGCAGGGGCGGGCGCAGCGCTCCTCCTTGGCGGCCTTGGGGCCATCCCGGGAGCCGCAGTGAGAGGGCCGCCGCCGGGCTGGTGCAGCGCCGACCGCGGGGACAAGCTCTCGGCCCGCGTTTGGGGGGCTGTGCTCAGAGGGCCATATGATGGGGATCGAACTCAGGCCTTCTCCATCGAAAGTGTCTGCTTAGCTGTGAACTATCTGTGCAAGCCCTCTTGCAAAAAAAGAAAAAAATATTTTGGGGGGGGGGAAGCAAGATAGTTCTTCACTGAAACTAATTTAGAAAGATGTGAGGGAGGAGACACAGACAAGTGTGCAGAAGAGAGGGAACACAGGCTTCTCCAGATTGGAAATAAGCAAAGGACAGAGAACAGCAAAGCGGGGACACGCACTGAAGACCTGGGGATTTTTGAGATACTCATCCCATGAGCACCTGACCCAAAACAGGTTTGAAAATCACTGACCCAAAGAGAAACATTATAGGAAAAATGACCTCCAGGCCTCCCAATTATTGGAGAATATCCTGTTTGCAGTTCGTTTTATCTTGGCCAGAAACCTCCGTTTTGCTGGGTTCATTAGAAGCAGGAACAGACGGGCTGGGTGGCAGAGTCACAGCTAAGGAAGGGGACAGGACTATCTTCATTCAGCAAATAATGATGTCCTGCAGTAGAGGCTTACGTGCGTGAAACTAATTTTTTTTTTTGGACTTCCAGTGGTGCTCAGGAAAACTTGGGGTGCAGGGAACCAAACGTATGCTCACAAAACATGTATTCCAGTCCTTGGATCTATGTTTGGCCCCATTATTCTTTTATTGTTGGACCATTCCTGACAGTGCTCAGAAACAACCACGTGCGTAGTCGGGCACCAGACAGCTCTGGGCACAGCCTCCAGCAGCTGAGCCTGTGCTTGGAGCTGTTGGGACTCAAAGGCACCAGAGGGTTTTTAAATTGTGACTTATGTACAAGTGTCATTGTGTATGGCTGACACATACAGCCACAGCACCCCACTTCCACGGGAGCCCCAATACCGTCCACCAACGTGCTCACGCCACTTCCTGTCCACATCTTCACCACCCCTCCCTGAGGCACCCACTCTCCCTCCCTCCTCCGTAATTTCAGTTTGTAATCCAGGACCATGGATTTTTCATCGCTCAATACCATCTATTCCCTTGTTTAGATTCTTATATACCACAGAAGGCAGAAATCTGGTTTTGTCCTTTCCTCTGTGTTTAACGTGATACTCGCGTGTTGCTTTCTGATAGCTATAGTGATTTGCCGTTCTACATAAATACTTTGTTTTGGGGCTACTCCCTGCTAGGGTTGTGGGACTGAACCTGGATCAGTTGAATGCAAGGCAAGGACCTCTACACACTGCCCCTCAGCTTTTTGAAGTAGGACCAAGCACCCTCCTTGGGATTTTATTGGTCTTTTTTGGGGGCGGGGGGTCACAACTGGCGATGCTCAGGAGTTACTCCTGGCGGTCAACCACCCCTTGTGCCCCAAGCCCTGGCAGTGAGCTTCTCGCCACGCCCATCTGTCCTCTCTCAAACTCGTTTCAAGTCCTTGGTCAGCCCCATTCCTTACCCCACTTGTGTTTACTTCAACACCTCGCCTTCACTGTTCTCGTCATGGAGTCTTGGCTGTCTACGCATACTCTTCATCTACAAGCAATTCTTTACTCCCAAGGACAAACGCGGGCAGGTACCGTGGTTTCGTTTTAACCTCTTTGGGCCACACCCAGCAAGCACTGGGGGTTGTTGCCAGTGGTGCTGGAGGGCACGTGGGATTGAGAAGGGAACCCTGGACTCCCATGCAATGCAGGGTGCCAGGCCCATAGCGCTCTGGCCCCCAGCCAAGTTTTAATTAATGAAGTCATAGATTCAACGTTCTACAATCTAAGTTAACTCAATCAAAACCAAATGGAGAGTACAGGTGTTGAGGTGCTCTGCCCGTCTGACCCCATCTGATCCACGGTACTGTCTATGGGTCCGTGGGGCACTCACCTGAGCAGTCGGGAGTGAAGTCCTGAACACAGCAGGTGTGGCCCAATACTCCTCCCAAATGATGTGTATATTACACACACAGTGCTCAAACCCTTAGTCTGCTAACAAAGTAAGTCAAAGCACTGGGAATGAAATCTGAACACAGACACATGGGCTGTAGGACACAGCGGCATGGCACCATGTGCTAAGATCGGACTTGAGAACTCTTCAAAGACTCCATGAACCAAGTCTAATTAACCACACCTCGGAAAGGTGTGAGCACCGGAGTTTGGCACTACAGCAAGGACTGAGGAGTGGACATTCCCAATGCCTGGCATGCGGCCACAGCAAAACAAGAAAAACCCAGCGACCTGCCAACAGAATTGTGTGAAAATGGAGATGCATGTTTAGTTCCCTTCCCAAGGTTAGCTGAGGGTGGTAGACAGTAGTCAGGTACTTGCCTTGCATGTAGCTTACTGTGGCTATTTCCCTGCACCACATACAGTACTGAGAACCACCAGAAATGATCCCTGAGTACTACCTACCAGGTGTGGCCGGAGAAAGCTTAAAGGGCTAGAGCTAGTGCTTTGCATGCAGAAGTCATGGGTTCAATAGCGGGTACCTCCCAGGTTCCTCGGCGACTGGCGTGTGGCACACTCAAGCGTGGAGCATCCCTGAGCACCAGGTCTGGCTTCTCCAGTTATCCCTTTGGGTTACTCCTGGCTCTGCACTCTGGGTAAGTAACTTCTGGCAGTGCTTGAGGGACCATATGGGATGCTGGGGATTGAACCTGGATCTGCTGCATGCAAGGCCTTACTGCTGTACTATAGCTCCGGCCCTATAACCCTCATTCTTACCTAAAGCTTACGCGGACTAAACTGAGCACCCTTGTGAGTAAATTCAGCTTTGTTTCGTCTCTGGGCCACACCCAGAGGGTGCTCAGGGATCACTCCCGGTAGGATCAGGGGTACCAGACGTGCTGCTGGGATTCGAACACAGTGGCGGGCGGCATTCAAGGCAGACGCCTCACCACTCTACCTCCGGCTCTAGCATATGTTCCTGCAGAGGTTTCTAAAGTGTCCACAGAACTTCTGCAAAAGGAGACATCAGGATGAGGGCCACTGCGGCAGCAACCTCTAGGCTGAAGAGACACAGAACTACTTAATCCATGACATCAAGACTTTCCTATGCCATTTTTATTTAAAACACAAATAAGTATTTCTCTTTCTGAAATGGCAAATGGTTCAAATAATGCTGAACATAAATCCACTAATACAAGGGTTTTAAATATGAAACAAAATTACTTTTAAAAAAGCAAAATAAGATTATATACAAAAGGGATTTGGAATCTTGAAGCCAATTCCAATGTGAAATGAGTAGAAAATCTGTGGTGAAACCAGAACATTCCACCCTGCTTTGGAGAAGGGCTACTGTACAACATTCAGTCAGCTGAAGATGGACTAGCAGAGGTCTCTGTACATAAACTTCAAGTCACTTGCTTGTGCAGAATCATCCAGAACTTCCAAGACTGAATGGCAGTCCTGTGGCTTTTGTCCTTTTCCGTATTTCCGACAAGGCTACACACGAAGTTCCACTCTCGACGAGCCACTTACAACAGCAGTTCCTTAGGAGCCAACATGACAGGTGGGTCCGACTTCCCTTTAAGAAACAAAACTGGCCACCTACAGCAAAGCATCCAAAAAGGACAAGTCCTTCTTTCCCTTCCTTTAACTATGCACTACGAATCTCCTTTCAAGACAGTTATTTCCATTGTAACTTGTTCCTTTACAAGTCTAATCCTTGAGGTGATAAAAAGAAGACTGACATCAAGGAGAAACTTAATTCCGAAATGGAGAACACTGGAAGGTATACAATACACCCCCAGAGGACGAGGCCATGCCAGGAGGACAGTCAGCGAATGCCGCGTCCGCAGATACTGGCAGCTTGAACGAGGCTCACTTCTTTCCCTCAGATGGCGTCAGGGCACCGAGTGAATACTGGGCAAGAGGCATTTGCTGGGAGTTAGAAATGATCGATCAACCAATTTTTTATTCCTGTGCTAATTCAATGGCAGGAGGACACAAGCGCTGAGAAGGGACAGCTTCACACTACAGCGGGAATTCCTCTCATCCAGTCACCCTCTTCAGAGTCCAGGGAATCCCAGAAATGGAAAATTATTTCTATATCATTTGAGGACCCCTGAGGCACTTTAAAGCCTTCAGAATTACAGTAATAATAAATTAGCTATTGCTCTTCAGAGGCATAGAGAGCAGGGGAAGCAGGAATATCAGATGCATAAAGTGACTCTAACGATCGGGCTCCTGATGCTAAAGCTTAGCTGGTGCCCAAATACCTTTACAAAGACAGTTTAACACAAACTACGTGGATTTTTTGTTGTTGTTGTTGGTGGTGGTGCTTAGTGGCAGCAAGAAATTTGGTCCTCAATGGTAGCAGCTATCTTGATCCTTTTGAAACTCAGGTAACATCAAGTACATTAATATAGGAAAGAAATCAAATAACCTAAGGGAAAAAGCTAAAATCTGACAAACACCTCAGGGAGTCACTAAATTCTCTTGCGCCCGTTCACTCGACCTCCCCTAATCTCAGTCCTTTCGTGGCAAGAGGGGTAAGACACATACTCCTCCCCTCCCCCTCACAGATGCTGAACAATGGCATCAAATGGGTAAAACGGTTGTCAAGGGATTAAAAAAAATCTGACCCCCAAGGAATCCAGGACACATACAGAATAATTCAGAGGTATACTTCCGGTCTGGGGCAAATTCTAGACTAAAATGATCATTTTTGGGTAAGTGTTAATATATGAAAGCAGGTTCAGTTTTTTTTTGGCGAGTTTTCTTTTCCTTTTTTTTTTTTTTCCTCATTTGCCGTTTCCTTCTGAAACGCCCTCCTGCGTCCTCAGCTATCAATCATTTCCGAAAGCTCGAGCAGCAGGTCATCTTCATCCTTGCCAGGGTCTAGGTCAATCTCTGCTTCTAATTTGCCTCCTGAAATCTCCCATATTAGTTTCTCAAAGTCATCTTCCACAGAGAGTGGAGGTTTTCCTGCTGAGGCAGAGCTGAGTCGGCGGGTTTTTTGT
The DNA here is from genome assembly GCA_021461705.1 of Cryptotis parvus. Lineage (NCBI taxonomy): Eukaryota > Metazoa > Chordata > Mammalia > Eulipotyphla > Soricidae > Cryptotis > Cryptotis parvus. The sequence goes on along the minus strand of JAJIBD010011577.1, from coordinate 52,761 downwards.
GGCCATCTGGGCTGAGGAACCCGAGGAACTGGCGCAGTCACGTGGCGGCGGGGACGGGAACTGGGAGCAGAGGGGTCTTAGGGCTACAGATAAGGACTGTGGGGATAAAGGGCTTCAACCTTTAAGGGGGAATTCTTTAGATATTATTAAAATACAGGCAAAAATCAAAGAAATGGCAGAAAAGGAGTCCAGCCCTCAAAACATGCTTTCCTGACATTACTGCAGATCTGGATGCTGCTCAACTGAAACGGTGCTCTCGGGTCTGCTTAAGGAACAGCGAGGCCTTACCTGTCTCTGGGCTTCTCTGTCTCATGCACACTGACTGGCTGATCCTCAGGAAGGACTGGAACAACAGCCTACAGGACAAAGGAAAAGGTCATTCGCTGGGGTAGTCAGGCCTCCTGAGTTAGTTACTTTCTGCTGCCCTCTCAGAATCATGGGTCCCCAAATTCTGAAGTGGAGAATATGCGAAAATATCTTAGCATCCCGAAGTCAGCTTTAAAATATCCTGTCCCAACACTTTACAAAGGTCTAGCTGGAGGTGTCAAAAGAAAGTCACAAACTGACAAGCAAGTTCCTTAAACACGCAGGAAGCACAGTGGAAGGGCAGAGCTCCAGGCTGAATCCACCCTCCTTTGCCGCCAGACACTCACCAACGCCGCTTTCTTGGCTGGGCTTCCACCCACAGCGCTGCTGGAGCTAAGTGGCCGCACAGCCGCGACAGCAGCTAGGTGGGTCTCAGCGGCCTTGCGTTTTTGGGGCCACTTTGGGAGAGGAAACGACCTTAACCACAGATGGCTTCACATTCACTTTGGGTTTAGCTATGATCAACAGGAGACATGGCATCAATAACTGAAATGATTTCTGTTCTACAGTTAATAACAGGTTTCAAGATTTCTTCCCAGTCCTAACAATACCATCAATTAAAAGTATCACACAAAATCAAAAGGGACACACGCAAGGTGCACAATACACTGGCATGAAACAACCATATATCCCTTCAGAGGCACTGAACTCCAGGTTTCTACTCTCTTGTGTTTTTTTTTTTGGGCTGTGGGCCACCCGCAGCTGTGTTCAAGGCTCACTCCTGAAGGGCGTGGGAACTATATGGGGTGACAGAGACTGAACCTGGAGGTGTGCAAGGCAAGTGTCCTTCCCAGTGTATGATCTCTGCCACCACCCCCTCCCGCCCCGTGTTTTCCCTCTTCACAAGCAAAGGAAAGAAGCACCACAGATAGTCTGAAACAAAGAACTGTGTTATGTGTGGGGCGGGGGCAGAAGAGGAGGACACACGCATTTGGGAGTGCTCAGGGATCACTGCTGGCAGGGCTCAGTGGGCTGAAAGGGGTACTAGGAATAAGGGTCAGGCACGCATAAGGCAAAATCCATACCCACTGGACTATCTCTACTGCCCTCACAAAGTTTTTTTTTAAAGCATATCACACTTATTTATCCATCTATCCTAGCATATCACATTCAATATGTCTGTCTGTCTGTCTATCTTTCTTTTTTGGGCCACACTCAGTGGTGCTCAGGGGTTACTCCTGACTCTTCGCTCAGGAATTACTCCTGGCAATGCTCGGGGACCCTACGGGATGCTGGAGATCGAACCTGGGTTGGCTACGTGAAAGGCAAACGCCCTACCTGCTGTGCTATCGCTCCAGTCCCCCTCACAAAGATTTTTTAAAATAAATTTCAAATTCTGGGAAAGAAACTCATCTTGTTCAATCATTTATTTGTTTGGTTTTTGGGCCACACCAGCTGTGCTCACAGCTCACACCTATTCTGCACCTAAGGATCACACCTAGTGGGTATGGAGGGGAGGCCCAATGAGGTGCCAGTGAGTGAACCTAGTTTTGTCTCCTAGAATAAAACTATCATAGATAATGATCCACATATTTAGCAAATATATGAGACAAATGAGATTCAACCCAATGGACTTTGCCAGAGTGCTACCAAAACCTGGCAGCTGCACTCTGAAAGACCGCCTCGAGAACTCTCAAAGCAAGACAAGGCCGCAGGCGGAGCCCTCAAACAGACAAGCGGGCCTCAAACAAGACAGGCCGGGGCGGAACTCTCAAACAAGAGGCGAGCTCTCAACAAGACAAGGCCGCAGGCAAGAACTCTTACCTTTCCCCTTTTTCCAAGGCCTGTGCTGCGTTTTTACATTCAATATGGAGTCCCCAATCCCTGAGGTTTCTACCTCCACCTTCTGGGATGCCTTTCCGGGAGGCCGCTTGGCGGGTGCCGCGCAGTGCTGGCCCCGGGAGAAAGAGCACGCTTCTCAGCCGCCGGGGCACTGCATGAGCTGACATCTCCCTGGAGGGTGTCAAAAGCCGCCGCTCCTCCTGCGATGTTCCCTTCTCAGGCTGTTTCGGGCTGTGTTTCTCTCTCATGGTCTCACATCTCTTGGCTTGAATTTTAGCAGTGCCAATTTCTGTGGTCTCATCTGAAGCCTAAGGAAAAATTTAAATGAGAACTACAATCTAGCATATTTAGTAACCTCTAAAATCCTTCTGCCAGATTAACATATAAGCCAAGCAGACTTCTAAGGTTCCATTAACAGAGCTTCTGATCGTTGCGTGATGCTCTGGGAATACCAAGCGGAACGTGAGTACCAGGACTCTGGATTCTATGGGCTGTTCAATTACGCTCCCAAACCAACGCAAACTACTGAAAACTCTGGCATCTGGATCCGCAGAGCCAGGCACCACACGGCCTGCTATAGAATCACAGCTAAGTCCTGAGGACCACCAGGTATGGCCTCCAAACAAAATAATCAGGCACTCGCACAAATATTTATGTGAAAAATGTTACCTTCTTGTTTCTGGGCCACATTGGCAATGCTCAGGGGACCATAAGGGATGTTGGGGACCAGCAAGAGAACAACAACCCATTGTACCATCTTACCAACCCCCCAAAATGTTATCGTTATTGTGTAAAACAAAACCTCAATGGTCCAGAAAGATTAAGTTTGTAGGGCAACATGGTGATGAAGCTAGTGAAAAATAAAATCTAAGAATTATTAACATTATTCAAAATAATTCACTCAATTATACTCTGAACAGAGTTAAACATTAAGTTTATATACATGTGTGTATAAATGATGTTACGCGCCGCCTCGCCCGCCCTGGCTCAGCCCCCGGCCTCAGCCTCCCGGTGCTGGGCCGCGCCCCCCCGCTCGGCCGCCGCTTGGGTTCTCATAAACTTTATTTGGAGGTGTTTAAAGAGTTTGCCTCCCTCGGCAAGCCTGGCGCTTCTTTTGTATATGTATGCCAAATTCCAGTCTTATTTGGTCTTCCCGTGGCCTAATATAATGGTTTGAGGCTCTTTATGTTCCTGCAGCCGTCCCTGGCGTGAGCGGCGTATGAGTTTCTGGTGCCGCTCCGCAATAGTGATCGGGAAGATCGTGATCGTGAAGAAACCTATGATGGGGCCGGAGCAATAGCCCAGCAGCAGGTATGGCGTTTGCTTTGCACACGGCCGCCCCATGCTGGCCCGGGTTCGATCCCCGGCATCCCATATGGTCCCCCAAGCACCGCCAGGAGTAATTCCTGAGTCCAGAGCCAGGAGAAACCCCTGAGCATAGCCGGGTGTGACCCAAAAAAAGCAAAAAAAAAAAAAAAAAAAAAGAAAAAAAACCTATAAGAAAACCAATGGTTAGATTTATAGGATTTCTCATCCTTTTAAAGAAGAATTTTAAGTTTTGTACAACGAGTGGCATTATTCTCAAAGGGAGGAAAAGCTTAATATTTTAAGAAATAATGTCCCATCAGAAAGACTACTTCAGAGGCAGGAGAAATAGCACAGCAGAAAGGTATTCCCTGGCAGGTGGCTGACCCAGGTTCAATTGCGAGCACCCCATATGGCCATATGGTTCTGTCAGGAGTGACCCCTGAGCACCACCAGGTATGGCCCCAAAACATAAACCAACAAAACCCCACTACTTTAGGCAGAGAACACTATTAAAACTCATGGAGATAAATATTATAGTTCAAAATATAGTATCACTTGTCTTCCTGTTATTCATCAATTTGCTCGAGCAGGCACCAGTAACAGTAATTTATTTTAATTTAAAATAACAGTAATTTATTTTAACCTAATGAATCAGTAAAATGTCAAAACTAAGCTTAAACAACAAAGCACATTTTATCATTCATCTAGCTCTTGCTTGCCAGGACAAACTTATAAAGCGATTGGAATAAACTCACCTCTTTAGTCTCTGTTCTCATCACAATGCTCTGAGAAGCAATTTCACTCTCTTCCTGAAGTTTCTTTTCCTCTTTTAACCCTGTTCACAGTAAGCACATTAGTGATTTCATTAAGGACTGCAATTTCACGACAGATGAAATACAAACTTGTTTTCACATCTGACCATTCTTAGGGCTTGGTCCCAGCAGGGCTCACCACGTGGTGCCAGAGACCAAAGCAGACTGCCCGACATCCAAGCATGTATTCACCCTGTAACTCCTACACGAACCAAATTTTCTTGAATGAACATAATGATAAAATAGGCGAAACGATAATGCCCCTTAGTCCTCAAATGTTTCAAAATCACAGCGGTCTAAGGGCTGAGCTGTAACTCAGAGGTCAGACAGTGACAACTGGCCTTGTATGTGGAAATCCAGAACTTGATTTCCCTGCACCACAAACAAGTACATTATGCCGGGACTTAAGTATCAGAAACCTAGACAGTCCTGCTGTAAAGAAAGGGCTTAATTTAAGCCGGCGACTTTCAAATTTATCTCAGTGAGAGAAAAATTCCCTCAATTCCTACAAATACCCTGCAGAACACCGACCACCCTTCGAGCAAAGCCTTTGGCAGGCAGAGTGATGAAATTTTCTTTGTTACCTGTTTTCTTCGTGATTCGGAGAAGCCGCCTTGTGGCCTGGGCAGCCTCGGGCTGAGACGGGGAGCTGGCGCCGGCTCTCGGCTGCCTGCTGGCCCCGGGCGCCTTCTCCAGCCGGATCTCCTCCAGAGTCTTGATGTGCACCTCCTGGATGGACCTGGCTCTCCCTGCAGGCTCCTCTGCCGGCCCTCTGCTCCCCACAGTCGCCGGCAAAGCCACAGTTTTTTCAAGTCGTTCTCAGTCTTCAGCTTAATGGACGTTAAATCCTTTTTGCTTTTTTGTCTCTCTGCCTCCTGCTGCCGGGTGTTTCTTTTCAGCTAGGACCTCAGAGAAGGTTTTGATCGGATGGTGGAGGAACCTCTTGGCCCTGAAGCAGAGTCGTCGACTTTTGAAGGTCCTTCAGTTTTGAGTTTAGTTTGCAATTCTCCACGCTTCTGATGGGCTCTTTCAAGAAGTATTTCTTCTAATGTCTTCACATGGATCTCTCCAACCTTATGAACTCTCTCTGTTTCAGGAGGAAAAAGAGTCACTGTACTCTCTTCGCGACTGATGCTCCCTCCAAAAGAACAGCATCATTCAGCAGGCAATTAAGAGCATATTAATTCTGGGGCAGGAGCTACAGTAGAGTGGGTGAGGCACTGCCTTGCATGTGGCTGACACGAGCTCAATTAGCAGCAACCCTATATGGTTCCCTGAGCCCTGCCGGCAGTGACCCCTGAGTGCAAAGCAGGAGTAAGACTGAGCACCACCGAGTGTGGCAGCCCCACCCCCAAAATGTATTCTCGTTCTGGTCTCTATTTTAGAATACTGCTGTGTACTTCGGGAATACTGCGTACTCAGGGGAAACACTTAAAAGGCAAGAACTACTCATCGTTCAAAAGCTGATTCTCCAGGAACCTGGAAGCACCCTAAGTCTGGGAACTTTGTCGCGTAAAGTGGAGTGATATAAGAACAGCTGTAGGGCGGGAGCCTGCACAAAGAGCTGGAGGCAGGCGGTGCCCACGGCAGGCCCAGGCTGGGTCCTCAGTACGGCATGGCTCTGCACAACACCGGGAGAGATGCCAAAGCACCCAGCTAGGAGCAGCCTGAGCACCAGGTGTTGCCAAAAACAAACATCAAAACCCCACCACCTCTAATTTATTGTGCTCTAAAGGACTGCCCAAAGTAAGTAACAAAACAGCATGATAATAACAGGTTTAAGAAAACATATCATAAAAACCAAACTTTTGCGGCGGAGCAATAGCACAGTGGGTAGGGCGTTTGCCTTGCACGTGGCCGACCCGGTTTGATCCCCGACATCCCATATGGTTCCCCGAGCACCGCTGAGAGTAATTCCTGAGCAAGAGTAACCCCTGAGCATCGCCGGGTGTGACCCAAAGAGAAAAAAAAAAAAACAAACTTGCGGCACAAACACTACTCTCTGCTCAGGCACTGGATACGGACACCTGCTGAGAGACAGTAACACATACTTCCAGGATAAAAAGGGGCCGGAGCGATAGCCCAGCGGGTAGGGCATTTGCCTTGCACGCAGCCGCCCATGCAGGCCCAGGTTCGATCCCCGGCATCCCATATGGTCCCCCCGAACACCGCCAGGAGTGATTCCTGAGTGCAGAGGCAGGAGAAACCCTTGAGCATTGCCGGGTGTGACCCAAAAAGAAAAAAAAAAAGGGGGGGTCAAAGAGATGATAAAATAAGGAGAAAAAAAAAGTCCAGAGCCTGGTGCACTACTGAAGAGCTCACTGGGGTGAACACTATCTAGACTTTGGGCTGGAGGCTACACCTGGCAGGGCTCAGGGACCACCTCTGGCCAGGAGCTCTTCGACAGTTGGTAGTAGCTCTCTAGGGACCATGTGGTGTTAGGGATCAAACCCAGGCTGGCCAAAGCATGTGCTCAGTCTGACACACATACACACAACCCCTTATGGGGGGCCCTCCAGGGCTGCATTCATAGAGGTGGGGGTCATGTCATACTTCCCCAGGGTTATGGGGGGCCCTCCAGGGCTGCACTCAGCAAGGTGGGGTGGGGTGGGGGTACGTCATGTGGACCTGCCCCAGCTCACAGGCACGGTAGGTATGTGCCCTAAGAGCTTCTTTGCTTAAAAACAAACAAACAGGGGCGGAGCGATAGCCCAGCAGGTAGGGTGTTTGCCTTGCACGCCGCCGGCCCATGCTGGCCCAGGTTCAATCCCCAGCATCCCATATGGTCCCCGAGCACCGCCAGGAGTAATTCCTGAGTGCAGAGCCAGGAGAAACCCCTGAGCATTGCCGGGTGTGACCCAAAAAGCAAAAAAAAAAACAAACAAACAAAAAAACAAATAAAGTCTATTGGGGGAGCCACACTTGGTCATGCTCTGGGCCTCCTACTGGCTCGGTACTGGGTGCAAGTGGGGGTGCTCTGGGGGCGGAATGACAGACAGCACAGTGGGTAGGCCATCTGCCTTGCACGTGGCCATTCGAGTTCGATCCCCAGCATCCCATATGGTTCCCCTGAGCATCACCTGGTGTGACCCAGAAAGCTAAAAAAAAAAAAAAAAAAAAAAAAAGTAAAGATTTTTCTTTTCTTTCAGTGCTCAGGGGACCATGCCATTCTCTAGGATTGAACTCAGACATACTCTGTGAAAAGCCAAGGAAAGGTAAAGACCCTTACAGCCAGGAGAGATGGTAGTAGAGCCTTTCACCCACCTGTGGTCTCCTCATTGTTTGGACAAGCTGACAAGTCTAATCGCTCCTTTAGAGACTTGTACATTTGGGCTATAAAAAAAGGATCAGAAACAAAAAAAAATCAAGATAAACAAATTTTATTTTTTGACCACACCCACAGATGCTTGAGGATCACTCCTGGCCATGCTAGGGACCATATGAAATGCCGAGAATCAAACCTGGGTCAGCCACATGCAACGCAACTTGCTGTACTGTATCTCCCCAGTCCCTCAAACAGCCTTTTAACAAATTAGATTTATACCAGTCTTCTAATGCAAATGCCTTAGAAATAACTAAACAGGGGCTGGAGCGATAGTAGAGCAGGTAGGGCGTTTGCCCTTTGCCAATGCAGCTGACCCGGGTTTGATCCCCAGCATCCCATATGGTCCCTGAGCAGCGAGCCAGACGTAACCCCTGAGCATCGCTGGGTGTGACCCCCCAAAAAAAAAAATAAACTCCCAAAAAGACTAACCATCTACAAATGTTGGTGTCAAGTGGGCCAAAGCCAGCAGTTTCAGAACAGGAACCAAGCCACATGCCCCACCACTGAGCCACACCCTCACCCAGGAAATCATCTCAAGGTCTTAATTTTTCATAAAATTAAGAATTCTTTAGAGCACTATGGAAAGCTCAAATAATCTTTAGATCTAAAAAACCAGAAACTACTGTCTGAATTGAGGAAAATAGTTTGTTACTGTACAACCTTCTGAAGTATTTTTAGCATTGAGAATCCCCCTGGCTCTGCCCCCCCAAATCTGCTTGAAAAATACACTTCAGTTTTATCAGTCTTCAATATGATTCCCAGGCAGAGAAAGACAACTTGGTTTAACAGTAACATCTGACTGAATCCCCAGAAAGAACTTCTACTCACGAAGCCTCCCGGCTGGAAGCCAGAGACAGTGCAGCAGGCAAAGCAGCTGCTGGGCTCCATCCACACCCAGTCTCCTCACCCACCAGCAGAGCGGAAACAAGTACCTCAGGATGCGGGCCCCCTCCCCAAAGAAAATGACACAACAAAACTCGAACAAAACATCCTGAGAACAGCGTCATTCTGCAACAAGCATTATCCATTCATAATACCTTTCTTTGGTGTTTTGTCAGTGTTAGTTTCTGGAGTTTCGACTTTCTTCCCTAGCCTTTGGGCAAGGCCTCGTTTCAAGGGAGGGTCACAATCACCACCTACAACAGATGCAACTTAGTTGAAGAGCTTGAGTCAAGAAATACAATTAGAAAGGGATAACACAACTAATATCTTAATTTTCTGTATTTGTATGGTGTGGCCATTCAGAAGCGTCCTTAAACTCAATAAGCAAAATCCCAGAAGAGCAAGGAAAAGGGTCAAAAAATTAGAAGATATAATCAACATTTAAGCAAGTAACTGAGCGAAATGGAAATAATAGGAGGATTGTATGCCCGGATGGAGGCTGAAATTGAATATTAGAAATAAGGAAAAGGAGGGGCCAGAATAATAGAAGAGTAAGAAGGGCCTTGCACACAGCTGACCCGGTTCAATCCCCAGAATCCCATATGGGACCATCCCATTTGGTCCCATATGGCCCCCTACAGCCTGGAGTAATTCCTAAGTGCACAGCCAGGGGTGACCCAAAAGGGGGGAGGGGGGGGAAGAGCTTTTGGGACTGGAGTGATAGCACAGCAGGCAGGGCATTTGCTTTTACACATGGCTGACCTGGGTTCAATCCCCAGCATTCCATATGTTCCCCCAAGCACTGCCAGGAGTAACTGAAGTAACCCTGAGTATCGCTGGGTGGGAGGGAGGGAAGGAAGGGATGGAAGAAAGGGAAGAAAGGGAAGGAAGGAAGGAAGGAAGGAAGGGAGGAAGGAAGGAAGGAAGGGAGGAAGGAAGGGAAGGGGGAGGGAGGGAGGGGAGGGAGGGAGGAGGGAGGGAGGAGGGAGGGAGGGAGACAGACAAGAAAAAAGGAAAGAAAAACCACAACTTTCACATACAAATTAAGCCTTGACTGGCCAACAGCTAGACACTAATTAAGCTTGTGGTTAAATGCACTGGAGGAGAGCAAAACAGTAACACTGAAACTTTTTTCCCTTTTCTGGGGGATCACACCTGGCATCTTCAGGGGTTACTCCTGGCAGGAATTCAGGAATTACTCCAGGCAGTGCTTGGGGACCCTATGGGATGTCAGGGATCGAACCCCGTCAGCTGCGTGCAAGGCAAAAGCTCTCCCCACTGTGCTTCGGCTCCAGCCCTGTATTTCTCAACTTCAACAACAGAGACCAATGTTCATACTTGCAAGTCCTGGCGGCCCTGGTGGGGACCCTGCCTCAGTGGCATGTGGAACATGTGGTCTAGTTTGCTGGGCTGCTGCTCAGACATGGACATTTGCAGAATAAGCAGAGAGGCTGGAGAGAGTACCCTGGCCTGGCAAGCTGCTGTGCCAGGTTTGATGCCCAGCATCCTATATGGTGCCCTGGGCACCACCAGGAGTGACTCCCAATTACCGAGCACGAGTTAAGTCTTGACCAGCATTAAGTGTCTCAAAAACCCTCAGATGATCTTCAAAGTAATTCTTCTGAGCCAGATAGACTAGGTATACTATAGAGTAAAATACTTTACTAAATAGGAAATAGCACTAAACAAATTTTTATTAAGAGGGTACAGCTTCCCACTTTCTTCTTCTTCTTTTTTTTTTTTTTTGCTTTTTTGGGTCACACCCGACAACGCTCAGGGGTTACTCCTGGTTCTTTATTCAGGAATTATTCCTGACAGTGATTGGGGGGACCATATGGGATGCCGAGGATCAAATCTGGGACGGCTGCATGCAAGGCAAGCGCCCTACCGGCTGTGCTATCACTCCAGCCCCTCTTCCCACTTTCTTTAAGACTTCCATTTCTGGGCAAGAAAGCGCAGAGGTGGCTGAATGCGGCTGATCCCAGCCAGGTCTCTCAGACTTCCAGCAGGACATGGTTCCGTGAGCACTGTTGGGAGCAAGCCCCGAGGATCCGGAAGCACCAGAAGTGTAGCCCAATCCTACCCTGATTTGTCTGTCCATGAATGCAACCTCTGAGGAACCCGGTGCCACAAGCATAGCCCAATCCTATCCCGATTTGTCTGTCCATGGAAAGAGATGTGATCTTTCCCTATTTTAAAAAACCTTTCTGGGCCGGAGTGATAGTCCAGTGGGTAGGGTGTTTGCCTTGCATGCACCCGACCCGGGTTCAATCCCGGCATCCCATATGGTTCCCTGAGCACCACCAGGAGTAATTTCTGAGTGCAGAGCCAGGAGTAACCCCTGAGCATTGCCAGGTGTGACCCAAAAAGCAAAATAAATAAATAAATAAAAAGCCTCTCTGGGGCCAGAGCAAGGGAACAGTGGCTAAGGCACTTGCTTAGTGTGCACTGACTTGGGCCAGACCCCTGAGTGCAGAGCCAGGGCTAAGTCCCCAGCCTGTCAGGGGTACCCACTCCACCACCCCAAGCAACAACAGAACTCTGAGACTCTGTCTCCCACACCTGGGAGCCCTCTGTCTTCCTTTCCCATAAACTGTTTTCTGAAAAACAAAAACCCAAATGCCTGACAAAATCAAAATGCAATACTGAACTTTTACAGCTTCAATAAAAAGGTTCGGTAGTAAAAAATATTTAGAAATTCTCTAGGTTCAGTCCAGAGTAGCTGGAGAGAGTACCCACAATAGAGGAGGACCTAGCGAACGACACCCGGAGGGAACCTGTGTAGCGTGCTTTGGAGGAGACCCGTCACTATAGACGCAAGAGAACGAAACCTGGGCATGGAAACTACTCACCTACAGAGAATCTGCGTTTCCCCAGTCTCTCCGTGAGGCTCAGCCTCACCAAAGGTTCCTCTGAAACAGCACAAAGAGATTTTACTGTCAGGCAATTATCTGTAAGCAGAAAATACTAAGGGCTACAAAGCACGCCTGGGTACCGAGTCCCCGTCAGCCCAACCCTAAAGAACACCACATCAAATAGAATCTCAACCTATTAGTTTCCAGTTAAATGTACAAGTCAAAAGCAGAGTGCTGATTACCAGCAATCAGTGTCCCAACTTTGCCAATAGCTGGTGTTTTAACCACTGCTGCGAAACCCACACAACGCTTTAGCCGGTGCACGTCACTCCACTCCACTGCCACACACCCTCCACCACCAGGAGCTGGGGACTTTCCCCTCCGATTCTCCGAACAGCACAAACCCTTGTATCCAATCAAGACACAAAAATCATGCTGCAGATGTGAAGTAAAATATGCCCAAGAATTTTGCAGCATTAGTTATCTGACAAGGTGACAACTTTTTAAAATGTTCATTCATCTAGGCACTGTTTGAGGCGTCACCCCTACAGACTGTCCTCTGTCGCAGTGGCCCAGCTCCCTCCTACCATGGCAATGCTCAGGAACTGCCCGCACGCACCTTGTTTGTTGGACAGAGTTACTGTCCTCACCACAGTCCGAACATTCTCTTTCTCGGGACCTGGAATGGGTTGAGGTTGTAGTAAAAGACCGGAAACTCCTGAAGAACCTTCTGAACAAACCAAGTCAAAGATCAAAGAATCATTTATGGGAAATACAGCTAACACAAGCCACCTCTGTTTCTGTGAACAGTTAAAGTTCAACACACACTACTGGGTCCCTCCATGCCAGACAACCACTTTCTGCTCCTGGGTGGCAGAGGGAAGAGGGAAGACTCCCCTACTTCTGATCTCTGCTGGGTAAATTATAAAGATGATAATAAAATTTTCAGTGCCAGGGAACGAACCCAGCTATACACAGCTGTAATATAAAATCATTTCTGAGTGACCTAGACGTAGAATCTACTTCTCTTTGCCGAGAGGGGGGCATCTAAGGTTAACCAAATGGGGAGAAAGGAATTCTCCATCACTGCTGGTGGGAATGCCGACTGGTCCAGCCTCTTAGAAAACTATGTGGACATTTCTCAAAAAACTAGAAACTAAGCTCCCATCTGACACAGCAATACCACTTCTAGGTATATACCGAGGGACAAAAAATTACAGCAGTGGGGCGGGGCGATAGCCCAGCGGGTAGGGCGTTTGCCTTGCACGAGGCCGGCCTGTGCTGGCCTGGGTTCGATCCCGGCATCCCATATGGTTCCCCGAGCACTGCCAGGAGTAATTCCTGAGTGCAGAGCCAGGAGTAGCCCCTGAGCATTGCCGGGTGTGCCCCCAAAAAAAAAGCAAAAAAAAAAAAAAATACAGCAGAAAGCGTCGTCTGCATTTCTATGTTCACTATATCACAGTAACTAGAATCTGGAAGCAACCTGATACCCAGGAACAGCAGAACAAATAGAATCTATGGTACATCTACACACTAGAATACTACGCAGCCATTAGGAAAAATGAAGTCATGACATTTGCTTATAAATGGCTAGACATGGAGAGTCATTCTGAATGAAATTACTCAGGAGAGGGGCAGATATAGAGTGACTATTCATTTGTTGGATTAAAACACACACACACACACACACACACACACACACACACAGTATGAGACCAATATTCAAGGCCAGGGAAAATGGGGCCCAAGAGGAACTGGTCAATGGTTGGAACCTTGCCACAAGCGTGTGGGGGGGTTGAAGGGCAGGGCAGTTAGGAGAGAAAGACTGTATGACAGTGATAGTTGGGAATGAATATTTTAGACAGGCGCTGAGTGTTGAGAGCAGGTAAAGGCAGTGTCTGATAACTTTCAGTATCCGTATTGCAATGGGGGAGGTTAGAGGGGAGAAGAAGAGAGCGGGGACAGAGGAGGAGAGAAGTGTCTGCCATAGAGGCAGGCGGGCAGGGGTGGGGACTGAGGGAAACTGGAGCCTTGGTGGTAGGAAATGAGCACTGGTGAAGGGACGCGTGACAGAACATCGTATGACCGAAACCCAACCATGAACAACTTTCTAACTGTGTAAAAAACACAAGTAAGGGCCAGAGAGATAGTACAGCAGGTGGGGCATTTGCCTTGCATGCGGTCAACCCAGGTTGGATCCCCGGCACCCCATATGGCCCCCGAGCACCGCCAGGAGTAATTCCTGAGTGCAGAGCCAGGAGTAACCCCTGAGCATTGCCGGTGTGACCCAGAAAGCAAAAATAGATTAGATTAGATCAGATAGATAGATGATAGAGATAGATAGATGATAGATAGATAGACAGACAGACAGACAGACAGATAGATAAAAACCTACTTTAATAAAGTTGATCAAGCATTTTTTTTATCTATAGTCAACCATTTGCAAACACAATTCTATGATTTCTAACAAACGGCAAGATGGTAGTTAAGAGGGCCAAAAGAGGGGCGGATTGATAGCACATCGGGTAGGCATTTGCCTTGCATGCAGTAGACCCAGGAGGCTTGATCCTTATCATCCCATATGGTCCTCAAGCACTGCCAAGAGTAATTCCTGAGTGTAGAGCCAGGAGTATCCCTTGAGAATTGCCTGCTGTGACCCCCCAAAAAAAAAAAAAAATGAGAGGGCCAAAAGAATAGAGTGAGCAGGGAGCATGCCTTGGGTTCGATTATTGGCACTCCATATGTTTTGTTTTTTTGTGTTTTTGGGTCACACCCAGCTATGCTCAGGGGAACATATGGGGTGCCGAGGATGGAACTCCTGGCGGCCACGCGCAAGACAAACCCTACCCGCTGCACTCCATATGATTGCCCAAGCCGGTCAGGAGGCGAGCTCTGAGTTCAGAGTCAGGAGTGAGCCCTGAGCACCACAGGATGTGTCTCCCACACCAAAATAATGTTTTTTCATGTTTTTTAAAAATGTGTTTAGCTCTCAACAACTAAGAACTGAAATACAACTACATGAATTTTAAAAGCAACCATCATTTAAAGTATTTTAATTCTGGGAGCCAGAAAGATAGTAGAGCAGGTAAGGCACTTGCCTTGTTTGCAGCCACCTCAGGTACAATCCCTGGCATCCCACATGATCACCTAAGCACTACCAGGAGAAACCCAGAATGCAGAGCCAGAAGCAGACCCAGATCAACACCAAGTTCCCCAAAACCAACAAGTATTTTAGTTCAAATAAGTCACAGAAATATCTACCAGCTCGTTTTAGTCAAGATCTTTATGATCTGAAGTATCCCTGTTATCAAGCTTCATTCATGTAACTGGTGTTTAAATTCCTAAGGACTGGGTCGACTAGCACAGCGAGTAAGGGACTTGTCTTGTGCATGCTGACCCAGGGTTGACCCCTGCGTCTTCCCACATGGTCCCCTACAGACCACCAGGAGTAATTCTTGAGCACAGAGTCAGGAGTAAGCCCTGAGCACTGCTGGATATGGTCAAATCACCCCCTCCCAGAAATTCCCACGGACTTACCACCTTGCTTCTTCAATTTTTCCTTCATTTTCTTTGACTTAATTTCTTCAAGAGTTTTAATTCCAAAATTCAAACCTTCACCTGATAAACCCAAATAAACATAGTATGAGAAACGAGTTTTGCATTTACTACAGTAATCTTTCAAGTGCATTTAATGCATTCAAATTTCTGAATAAAAGGTGACAAAGTGTGAAAGACAGAGAGAGGTGGACAGGAAAGTGGTCGTGATTAAGAAACTAAAAGAATAGTTGGGACTCCTTCAATATTGTTCACGATTTCCGCACGGGAACCAGCACCAATAAGCATCTTTTTTAGTTTCATACCTTGCTTTAAGTTGGCGCCAGGTTTCCGGACGGAAGTCACACGCAATCCATTATGAACTTCAGGAGTTGGCTGTGAAAGTGGTGCTTTGGTTTCCCTCTCCTTCCTCAGAAAATTGATCTACGCATCAACATTGAACACAAATTCACAATGATAAAAATGCCTTGAGTTTTAATCCTGATTTTGTCTGATTTTAAAAAAATAAGGGGGAGGGGCTAAAATCTTACCGTCATCATCTTCATCATCATCTGCGGCGTTGATCACGACAGGGGGTGGGTTGGGCTAGGGACATTTTCTGAACTTTCAACTTTCATGACACTCCGCAACTGGGGGGCAGGGGCTGGGCTGGACGGACAGTTTGCTCTGCTGAGCCGGGAGCTGGCTGCTCTTCACTTCCTCCTCCGCCAACTCAGGCACGGTGGGCAATGCAGCTGCACAAGCCAGGCACGCAGGAAGCGGGGACAGTTAGCTCCAAATAGAAAGCCTCTGCATTTCCTATGAAGTCTGTCTACATTACTTTCCCATACTTCCCAACGCAGTTCTACATCTCATGAAGAGGAAGCGTGACTTACAGCTAGCCACTCTTCACCGTAAATACAGGGACTAGAAGAGGTCCCACATCAAAGCGAAGTTGGACACAGTGACTGCAAATTCTAAACATTTAATTATAATAAGTCTGGCAAGCTACCCAAGTCATATTTGATATGCCAAAACCCAGTAACAATTATAGACCTCATTCCCATGACCTGAAGGAATGGTTTGAGGTGCTTCGTATTCCTGGATTGAGCAGATGCTCTTTGGCTACACTAACACTCAACAGGATGTATGGAGATGTTACTGGTGCCCGCTTGAGCAAATCGATGAACGGGAAGACAAGTGACTAACAGTCTGTATTTTTTTGCTCAAAGTAGCAGGTGGTATTTTTAGTATTTCACTTCTTTTGAATAAAGCAGAGCAACATATTATTTATTCCTTAATCTGAATACCTGTAGTCACCACATTTTGATGACACGCAAATCTCTTCTGGGAGGGGACAAGGGGGAGCGCAGCTGCATGCTTAGGACACATGTTCCTACAGACTGAATCAGGAATGCTCCCAGGCAGAGTAGGTGCTCCCGCCCTTGGAGTCAACGCCCCCTAGATGAGGCTCTGGGTGCACATGTGGCAGTGCTCAGGAGACCAGCATGTACCAGGGCTGGCTGTGTGCAAGACCCAGCGCCTTCCCTCTGTAGCATCTCTCCAGCCCCATACTACTCTTTTAAACTCCAAAGTGGATCTTACTTTTGCTGGGAGGTAGGAAGAGTCCATCGACATAACGTCCTCTGTTGTGATGGAAAGCACAGTTGAGCTTCCTGACATCCCAGCGGCTGATTCTCCCAGTAACAGGGAATCTCGCTGCGTTTTTTCTGTGACAGGGAAAGTAAACCCACATGAAATGGTGACCTGTATTCCTCTGGTCATTTCTCTTCTACACAAACACCAAACACACGGTGGGGTGGGTTCATAAATCTGAGCCATGGAGGATGATCCTGAGTTGGACAAAGTGGGGATACTGACAGCGGCATATTTTAAGTCTGATGAGAAATGAAAGGAGAACAGTTTCTCTGCTGTTCTTGCCATCACCAGGAAGCCCTGAGTGTCTACACTTAGAGAAGCGGGATAATGAGGTCACTAACACCCACCTAGAAGCACTGTGACGGGGGCAGCTTTGGGCTGAGAGAGGTACAGCCTCTCGGGCAGTGGTCAGGAGGCCCAAAAAGGCACTGCTGGAGGATACCAGGACAACCCCGGCAGTGTCAGGAACCATCATGGCCTTGCTGGAGGGTCATGTAGCACAAGAGCCAAATTCAAACCCACAGGAACGCAATCACTTCTCTGACCACCAGTCTATCTCCCGAGCCCCTGCACAACTTGCTGTCTCCGGAGACCCGGTTCTCTTAGCAGAAAAAACAGGAATAAAAATTTTCTGAAGGGTATCTGGATAAAATAAGACACACAAACACTCAACACACCAAAGACTTAACCACAGCTTAAGGCTCTGAGAAATATTTTCCCTATTCAAAGATTCTTTAAAGCAACACACCATCAACAGTACTTTTCCATTTCAATAAACTTAAGTCTTATGAAAGAGAGTTTAAAGAAGAAAAAAAGGGTAAGTGGCCGGAGAGATAGTACAGTGGAGTGCGGTGCTTGCCTTTTAAGCAGCCAACCTGGGTTTGATCCCTGGAATCCCTGGATCCCCTAGGGTGACTGCTGAGTGCGGAGCCACAAGCCCTGAGCACTACTGGGCATGGCCCCCCCCCCCCAACCCCACACACACAGAGGAAAGGTATATACAGGCACATCTAAAATAAGCTGCCCAAGGGCCAGAGCAACAGCACAGCGGGTAGGGTGTTTGCCTTGCATGCAGCTGACCTGGGTTCAATTCCCAGGATCCCATAGTCCCTCGAGCATTGTCAGGTAATTCCTGAGTGCAGAGCCAGGAGTAACCCCTGAGCAGTCTCAGAAACTGAGAAGATCTGAAAGGTAATTTGTCAAAATGTAGGGGTCTATTGTCTCATAGAAGATTATACTGGATAGAGTCCTGTTGTGTAAATATGTGTAACCAGGTTATATTGGTTATTTTAGATAGGAACAAGAGTTTTCCATATTCAAGGCAAACTAATAGCAAGCCTCCTGGTTCCTAAATCTGGTTTGATTTTTATTTTTATTTTTTTCCCCCAAAATTTTATTACACCATTTTAGACATACAATTGCAAGATGCTCATGCGGAGTTCTGGTTCCACAGCGTTTTAACTGTATTTTGTCTCTTTTTGTGTCACACCCTGTGGTGCTCAGGAGTTGCATGCAAGGCAATTGGCCGACCCGGCTGTACTGTTGTTTCGGAACCAGGGATCACTTCTGACATGCCTGGGGGTGCCAGGGACAGATCCCACATCAGCTGTGTTTAAGGCAAGTGTTCTTTCCTCTGAAATATCACTCCAGCCCCTCCTCTCTCTGCTAAATGTGTACTGAACCGCCACCTTCCTGGAGGTCTGGAATTTTAGGATATGCTAAGTAGATGGTACTCATGTGACCAGTAGCACTAACGAACTTAAAGAGGCGCTGCTGAGCTTCCCAAGGTAGAAACACACATTACTGTACATTCACTGCTGGGGTAACAACAGGACATTGTGTGACCCCGTGGGAAGGAGTATGCACCAGAAAAGCTGTCATGGACTCCCCTGGCCTCTGCTTGCGTCATTTTCTCTGATTAGTATGTCCTTACTATGGAGCACTTACATCAATCTCCATGTGTCGAAACCTGCACACCTGTCGAAAACAGCGGCCTTCCTGCCATAATGTGCAAACCGTTTCATTTCCGAGTGCAGCTTCGCAGTGACGAAAAGGACAACTGTCACCCTGGAAACAAAGAAAATGCAACAGAAAGGAACTATGGCATAGCGAAACAGATACCAAGTACAATGTTCTGTACAGGAGAAACAAAATGGAATAAAAGAGAAACAGGCAAGGTATACAAGATGGGTTACGTGAATAACCTGGGTAACGAATCATAATCTCTCACTACTATTTGGTAATACCTTTCCACTCAGTATAAGAGTGAAACGGGGTTGAAAAATGACAAATCGAAGTATCAGATATTCCTTAATATATTTTGAACTTCATCCTCAAAAAGTTTTGTCAGTGCCAACTTGTTCCAGTAGCTTTTTGTTTTAGAGTTCAAATTAGAGCCTATTAGGTTAATTTTTTTCTTTTTCTTTTTTGCTTTTTGGGTCACATCCGGCAATGCTAAGGGGCTACTCCTGGCTCTGCACTCAAGAATTACTGTGGTGCTCGAGGAACCATATGGGATGCCAGGGATTGAACCCAGTTGAACGTGTGCAAAGCAAATGCCAGACCCGCCTTATTAGGTTTAAACCTAATCATTTAAAACAGCATCATTTTAAACCACGAACAGTTTAAAAAATACTCATGAAAAAATAACAAAGACCAGGTATCTCTAAATAGTTACAGAAAAATTCTGCATAAAAACACCAACTTTTGGGGCGGAGTGATAGCACAGCACGTAGGGCATTTGCCTGGCAAGTGGCTGACCTGGGTTCGATTCCTGGCATCCCATATGGTCCGCCGAGAGCCGCCAGGAGTAATTCCTGAGTGAAGAGGCCAGGGGGTAACCCCTGAGCATTGATAGGTGTAGCCCAAAAAGAAAAAAAAAAACTTTTAACAAAGCAAAAACTTCCTCTAAAAACATCATTTTACAAGATAGCTTACTATGCTCAGTAAGAAAGCGTTCTCAAGCAAGCGGTCAAAATATTCCTAATTCCAAAGGGCCTCCACAGGATAAGAGAATACGGGTAGTGACTACTATAACCGCTTCACTTTTGTTTTTTGTCTTTTTGGGGCCACAGCTAGCAATGCTCGGGAGTTGCTTCTGGCTCTGTAGCAAGCAATTACTCCTGGCGGTGCTGGGGAACAAATGGGATGCCTGGAATTGAACCTGGGTCGGCGCGTGCTCCACAAATTGTCCTACCTACTATACTACTGTTCACCCCCCCACTTCATTTTCTAAAACATTTTCAAAACATTTAATGATGGGAAAGTTTTAGTTCTCAGGACCAAAGCAATAGTAGGCAGGACACTTGCCTTGCACATGGCTGACTGGATTCAATTCCCAGGATCCCATATGGTCCCCAAGTACTGCCACTGCCTGGAGTGATTCCTGAGTGCATAACCAGGAGTAACTTGAGTGTGGCCCAAAAAAAGTAAAAAAAAAAATTCACTTCTCTACTATATTCAACTGTACTCAGGGCTTACCCCTGGTTCTGTGTCAGGGGTTACTCCAGGTGGTACTAGAGTGCCATATGCAGTGCCAGGGACTGAACCGGGGCCAGCCACATGCAAGCCAAGTGCCTCAAGCTCTAGATTAACTTTCCGCTCCAATATCTACTTTAGTATTAGGGCCACCACCAGCAGTGGGGCTAGGGTAGGTTGCTAGCAGCCAGTCTAGCCTGGAGGCTTAGCAAATGCACTGCCCCAAGCTGGTGGCACTTGAGCCACCACTCTCACACCCAGTGGTGACAGAGGGGACGCTGAGTGCTGGGGAAGGAACCCAGGCCTCTAGCATGTTAGGCATGTGCTTGACCACTTTGAGCCATAACCCCAGGCCCCTAACATGTTCTTACTTAAAAAAAAAAGGCACCCAAAAAGAACCACACACAGCAAATAAGTGAGCAGAACACAAAAACAATTCTCTATCCTGGGAAGAAAATCTCATCCAGCTTTATTAAGACAGTGGAAAGAATACAGAAATACTATATTCTTACTTTGGTACATGTGGAATAGAAAAAAAAGTAGCAGTCTTCTCCTTGATTAGGCATGCTGGGTGGAGCCTCAGACCGGAAGTGGCTTCTGGAAAACAAGCCACTGCTTCAAAGTGAGGACCTCTTGGAATGGGCTCAATCTTCCAAGAGACAACTCAACCACAGAAATCGTCTTTAAAATGTAACCCTGAAATGAGACAATTACAGATTTTCAAATTCTTCCTTCAAACCATCTTAAGGAAATACCATTGGTAAAATTAAATTGTTAATGGTCCAAATAGGTACCAGCTTATACCAGAGTGACAAGAACTTTTTTTTTCACTGAATCACAAGATAGAAAGTTGTTCATGAGTGATTTTCAGTCATACAACGTTCCAATACCGGTCTCTTGATCAGTGTGTATTTCTCCACCCCAATGCCCCAGGTTTCCTTCTGTCCAACCCCCCAGCCTGCCTCTATGCATGACCTTTTCTTTTTTCCCTTCAAGTGACTGAAGGGTCACGCATACTGTTGTCCAGAGTGATCGTTTCCAACTATCATCCTCACAGTGGTCCCCTCTCCGTCCTGACTTGGGGCAGCTTCCTACCATGGTCTTCCTGGCCCTTGTCTCTGCTATCTGTGGGTGTTATTCTCATACCATTTTTTTTTATTTTAATACCCAGCAAATGAATGTGATCAATCTACATCTCTCTCCCTGACTCATTTCACTCAGCAGGATATTCCCCTGCTCCATGTTTTAGTATTTTTCATGACTTCATAATATTCCATTGTATAGATGTATCTTAGTTTCTTTATCCACTCATCTGTTCTTGGGTACTAGGGTTGTTTTCAGATTCTGACTATTGTGAACAGTGCTGCAATGAATACAGGAATGAAGATGCCTTTTCAGTATTGTTTTGGGGTCCTTAGGGTATACTTCCAGGAATGGTATTGGTAGATCATTATGGAAACTCAGTTTCTAGTTTTTTGAGAATGTTCATATTGTTTTCCCAAAAGGCTGAACCAGTCAGCATTCCTGCCAGTAATGAATGAATCCTCTTCTTCCTGCTGGCACTGGTAGTTCTTGCCCTTGTATATGTGTGCCAGCATCTGTGGTCATGTGAACATTTTTACTCATATACCTCTCTGTGTGTACTATTGTTTTTGGGCCTAAATCCTGCTTGTGCTAGGCATGGGCGGTGGGGACGATGAAGGCAAAAGGACCATGCTGTGTGAGTACTGACCTGGGCTTCCCACAGCAGTGTATCCAGTCAATACCATCTCACCAGTCCCTTATATTTTACTCTTTAAAAAAGAAAATCAACAAAACCACTTATTGGGTCACAGCAATAGTAAAGCAGATAAGGCACTGGCCTCATGCAGCTGACCTGGGTTTGATCCCAGCATCCATACGGTCCCCTAACACCCACCGGGAGTGATCCCTGGTACAGAGCTAGGAGTGAGCGCTGAGCACCACAGGTTGTGCCCTGCTGCCAAAAAGAAATTATTTCATATTTTATTTGTATGAAGACATTATATATATTCTCATCTGTAATGTAATGCTTGTTTGACATAGATCCATGCTGTCCTTGCTTTTGGTTTCTATAGCATAAATTCAATTAAGTACTGTTAACTCAAATAATTTATGTTTTGGGTGAATAAAACAAGATTATTTTGTAGACGGTATCTGCTAGATCTTAAAAAATTTTTTTTAAAGACACAACTTCAAAATATAAAAATGAGAGAAACCGTTTTCCTAGAAACAATGACTTCCAAAAACATCTGCAGAACTAGCTTATATATGAGGATGGACGAGGAGTTATGAACAGGGCACACAAGTCCTAAGGCTCGTCCTAGAGGACTGAAAACTACCAACAAAAGTTTATTCTTGTTCCCCTGCCACCCCTGGTCCTCACACTAAACCATTCAAGGAAACTTCAAAAGAAATACATGGAATAACAACAAAAGTAAAAACTTGGAAGAAATTTCTACAAACTCTTATATCAGATTTCCCCCTCTCCCCCAAACAGTGCTCAGGGCTTACTCCAGGATCTGAGCTCAGGGATCACTCTTGGTGGTGCTCGGAGTATTCATACTGGATGCCAGGGATCAAACCCAGTTTGGACACGTGCAAGGAAAGTGCCTACCTACTGTAATATGGCTCCAGACTCTAGAAGATGTTTCGGAATCACCGATGTACCCCTTATGTGACTATGTCCTACTAATTTCTAACTTAAGGCCATGATGAAGAACAGTTCTGATGCGGGTACTAGGTTAGCAGGAACAGTCTGTCAAAAAAACATACACTAGATCCTTTAAGACTTGTATGCCCTATACCTTGACAATTCCACTTTATTCAGAGTCAATATGCAGGATTGCCTGAGACTGCCCAAGAAAGTTCATCATCTATTTTCAAATAATTTAAAATCAAAGAACATAGGTGTTAGAAAGGACAGCAGGCAGGGAACCTGCCAACCTGGGTTCAATTCCCAGCATCCCATATGGTTTCCGAAGCATCATGAAGGGTGATTCCTGATCACAGAGCCAGGAATAAACCTCTAAGCATCATAGGGTGTGGCCCCAAAACCAATCATAGTAGTTATAACAACAACAGAGAGAAAATTTTATCCAACAAAAATTTGATATGTTCAAAATGACAATATGGAATACTCATTATAAGTTCTGTACTAAATAGTGGTGTTGCTATAAAAACACTAAAAATGTGGAAGTAATTTCTAAACTGTACCACATATACAAGCTATGAGAGTTTGACAGAAAAGTGTATAACAAACTGCTGCTAAAAATATGAACATTACTCATCAGAAAATGAGGTGAAGACATAAAGAGAAACTTCCTCAAAGGAGAAATACAAATGGCCAAAAGGGAAATGAAAAAGTACTCTGTAACACTAATCTTTTGGGAAATGATACCACATCACACCACAGAGAAAGGGAGAAAGGCACTCATCAAAAGCAATGCTGGGGGGGGGGGGGGGCATGTGGGGCTGGTCCAGACCATATGGATGTTAGTTTTTTTTTTTTTTTTTTAAAGGAACTGAGCTTCCATGCAACTCTGCAAATATACTCCAAGGGGCCAAAGACAATGCAAAAAAAGTCACCTGAATCCCTATGCAGCACTATTCACAATACCCAAAATCTGGAAACAAATCAAGTTTCCAAGAACAGAAGACTAGGAAAAGAAACTATGGAACATCTACACAATGGCATACACTCGGCTATTAAAAGAAATGGGTCAGGAGAGGGCCAGACACAGAATGATGTCACTCATCCATGGGAAATAAGGAAAGGTGAGGTCAGGACAAAAACTGAGAACAGAGAACTGGTCCTTAGTAGGAAACTGTCGGGGAGGGGGGAGGGGGGCCTAGGTAGGGAAGGGGGCGCCTACTGGTCCTTGGCAGCATCCCCTGACTAAGCATTGCTGGGAGTGAACTCCAGCCCCTCAAGCAATGTTTATGAGTGGTCCTCCCTAATTAATAAAATTGTATACATATATAAAATTTTAATTTATATATAATATATAAAAATAAAGAAATATATATTTTATGCATTATATATTATATATATATAATATATATGCATGCTTTTTCTTTGGGTCACACCTAGCGGTGCTCAGGGGTTCCTCCTGGCTCTTAGCTCAGGAATTACTCCTGGTGGAGCTCAGGGGATCATATGGGACGCCAGGGATCAAACTGTGGTCGGCTGCATGCAAAGCAAATGCCCTACCCGCTGTTGCTATTGCTCCGCCCCTAAAAAATAGGAAAAAAGAATAAAGTCACGTCAAGGCAGTATTTTAGTGTTTCCTTTCTTTCTTTCTTTTTTTTTTTTTTTTTTGTGGGCCACACTTGGCTATACTCAGGAATCACTTCTGGAAACCTGGGCTATGAAATGAGATGTCAGTAATCACTTGAGTTGGCTGCATATTAGGCAAGTGCCATCCTTCCCTGCTATACACTCGGACCTCTAAGAAATGTTTAAAACAACTGCTTGGATATTATCTCATTTTAATACTGTTGGAAAAAAAATCATAAAGCCTCTTCAAAAAAAATGCTAAATCTGACACAGCTGCCACCATGCTACTTTCCTGACTGAATTCCCCAGGAGATGTAAGCCACACAGCTAAATTATGGGATCACTGGTCTCATAATTTAGCTGGAAATTCTCGGACACCCTAGGGTGGCGGGTGAGCAACATATCTCCAGAAGGGCACCCACACCCCGCAACTGCAGCCATGACAAGGGCTCACTCAATCCACCACTTTACAAAATTCTCTACAGAGATGCCAACCTGCAAATAATTTCAGGTACCCAGTGCTCAAGCTGAGAACTCGTGTTTTCTGGAGTTGGGGTGGGTAGCCACCCCAGCAGCCACAAGCATCTCCCACAAGCACCACCATGACAGACCCTGAAGTTTCTGGGCGTAAAGCAATCAATCAAATAACAATTTTCACATAAACTGAATTTCTTTTCCTTTTGGGGTCACATCCGGCGATGCTCAGAGATTACTTCCTGGCTCTTTGCTCAGGAATTACCCTGGCGATGCTAGGGGACCATATGGGATGCCGGGAATCGAACCCCAGGTCAGCAGCGTGCAAGACAAATGCCCTACCCACTGTGCTATAGTTCCAGCCCCATAATTTGAATTTTTGGTACCCAATTTTTTTTGGCTTTTGATTTTAATGTTGGAGCCTTGCCATTTAATCAATTTTAATTCTGGGATTGTATCAGTAGTTATAGTTTTCCCTACATTAAAATAAAAAATATTTTTTAAAAAAAAATTCTACATCTTGGGGCTGAGAAATGAAGGACTTGCACGCCAACCTTCCCAGTCTGAACCCTGAAACAACTGTAAGGTCTAAGGAGCCTGCCAGGAAGGAGCCCTGAGCACCACTGGGTGTGGCCCTAAAGCAAAAGGAAGCAACAACATTTTCAGTGAATTACAAAGATTCCCCAGGCACAATGCAGTCAGCAGGAACCATCAGCAAACTACAGAGGAACAGCCTAGAGGTAAGGTTACTGAAGACAAACAAATAGTACCATTAATACTGCCCAGGGCTGAACACACACACGGAAATACAGGGTCTAAGGGGGTAGGAACAGCAGGTGAGGCACTTGCCTTGCACACAGCTGGCCCAGGTTCAATCCCCAGCACCCCCGCACCCCATATGGCCCCGGAGTACTGCCAGGAATAATCCCTGAACAGAGAGCTAGGAGTAAGCCCTGAACATTGCTGGGTGTGCCCACACCCAAAAAAATGGTTTAAGGGTCACAAAGATACCTGAAAACACTACATCTGAAGATTATACACTACCTAACAAAACCTAACAATCAGCTAAAATAACATGATCAATGGGGCCAGAGCGATAGCCCAGCGGGTAGGGCGTTTGCCTTGCATGCGGCCAGCCCATGCCGGCCTGGGTTCAATCCCCGGCATCCCATATGGTTCCCCGAGCACTGCCAGGAGTAATTCCTGAGTGCAGAGTCAGGAGTAACCCCTAAGCATTGCCGGGTGTGACGCAAAAAAAAAAAAAATACCATGATCAAAAATCAGGGGGCCAGGCCGGAGCGATAGCCCAGCGGGTAGGGCATTTATTTGCCTTACACTCACCGGCCTGTGCCGGCTTGGGTTCGATCCCCGCATCCCATATGGTCCCCCAAGCACCGCCAGGGGGAGTAATTCCTGAGTGCAGAGCCAGGGAGAAACCGGAGCATTGCCAGGTGTGACCCAAAAAAGCAAAAAAAAAAAAAAAAAAAAAAAAAATCAGGGGGCCAAAGTGATAGCACAGTCCCAGGTCCGATCCCACCCAGCATCCCATATGGACCCCCAGGCACCGGCAGGAGTAATTCCTGAGCAAGAGCCAGGAGTAATTCCTGAGCTAAGAGCCAGGAGGAACTCCCTGAGCTTCGCTGGGTGTGACCCAAAAAAGAAAAAAAAAAGTAAGATTTCTTCAGATGTAATCTTACGATAAAAATATGAACTACACAGAAAATGAAAGGGGCCAGAGTGCCAGTGTAGCAGGGAGGCACTTGCCCTGCAAGCAACTGTCTGGGTTAGATCCCAGCACTTCATATGGTTCCCAGAGCCAGCCAGGAAGGATCCCTAAGCACAGGGCCAGGATTACGTCCTGAGTACTTCCTGGTGTAGCACCAAAACAAAAATTAAACAACAACAAAACAACAAAAATATATATATAAGATTCATATTAAGGGACCAGAGTGATGCGGTGGACCCAGGTTTGATCCCTAGCATTCCATATGGTCCCCCAAGCACCGCCAGGAGTGATTCCTGAGCAAAGAACCAGGATAGAAAGAGTCACATTAAATTTAAAATAAGACCATTATATCAGAGAACAGAGTAAATGAGCAGAGGCTTAAAGCAGCTTACTTCTCCCACAAATAATGTATACAAGCAATTCCAGTCAATATCCCAATGAAACTTTTGTGTTTGACAACTGGCAAAACCACACAGAATACTAGGGAAAACAAAATTTTAAAAAAAGAAGTAATGCTCTAACAAATATAGATGTAAAAGCAGAGAAATATAACAATTCCCAAATGTAAGTGAGCACTCAGATTAGCATAAAGAGACTTCATGAATCAGTATGACTTACAACAAGCATTTGAAAATAATCCCCTAGGGGCTGGAGCGATAGCCCAGAGGGTAGGGCGTTTGTCTTGCATGCGATCCCCCAGCATTACATATGGTCCCCCGAGCACCGCCAGAAGTAATTCCTGGGTGCAGAGCCAGGAGAAACCCCTGAGCATTGTCGGGTGTGACCCAAAAAAGCAAAAAAAAAAAAGAAAGAAAGAAAATAATCCCCCTAAACTGAATATTTAGAAAAAAAAAACTGAATATTTAGAAAATAATTCTACTTTGTATAGGAAAGTGGTATTGGTACAGAGACAGACCCACACCTATGGAATAGAACTGAATATCCTGAAACACACTCTCAAATATACAACCACTTAATCTTCGATAAAGGAGCAAAAAATATTAAATAGAACAAAGAAAGCCTCTTCAACAAATGGTGCTGGGAAATCTGGGCAGCTACGTGTAAAAAATGAACTTAGACCTTCTAACGCCATGCACAAGAGTCAGATCAAAATGGATTTTAGATCTCAATATGAATCTATAAGGCACATCAAAGAAAACATAGGCATGGGGGCCGGGTGATAGCACAGTGGGGGGCGTTGCCTTGCAAGCCGTTAGGATAATGCCCAGCTCCCTTGGTCCCCAGCACTCCCAGGGAGTAATTCCTGACTACAAAGCCAGGAGGAACCCCTGAGCATCACCAGGTGTGACCCAAAAGAAAAAAGAAAAAGAACTGGCATGGAAGACCAGAAAGAGTATAGTGGGTAGGGCATCTGCCTTGTACACAGCCATCCCAGGCTCAATCTCAGGTACCCCAGATGGCTCCCAATTTGGGAGTGATACTTAGTGCAGAGTTAGGAATAAGCCCTGAGCACCACTGGGTGTAACAACACAAAAGCTTTAAAAAAACAACAACCAGGGGCCAGAGCAATAGCACAGCAGGTAGGGTATTTGCCTGGCACACAGCCGACCCAGGTTTGATCCCCGGTATCCCATATGGTCCCCGAGCACCACCAGGAGTAATTCCTGAGTGAAAAGCCAGAACCCCTGAGCGTCACCAGGTGTGACCCAAAAAGAAAAAAAAAGGGGAGGGACATCAACAGTGTACCAGTATACATCAACAGTGTACTCTACGCATCTATGTATCCATAAGTTGCTAATGACCTTTCTTTAGAGGAGCTGAAATTACAAGATCTCACCGCCACACAATTATGTGTTACTTAAAAAAAAGTTTATTACCCCAAAAAAATCTACCAAATTTCACACATACATTTCCATTCCTAAACCATAAGATTATTAACAATTACAAGAACTGTCTTGACAATGATTTTTAACTTCTAACTGATCCAGAACATTATACCTTAACATTACAAAAATGTCTAGTTCTTTAAATGAGAAGAAACTTCATTTCCACACTTACATTAGCTGGTTGCTCTCAACAGGAAGGTCTGTGTCTTCACTCAGTTCCAATCTATTACGCCTGTAGGTCGAACCAACACTCAATCCATGAATTAATAATAATGAGGCAGAAAGAACTTTCCTCCTCACATTGCCAAGGAAACCTCTCAGCCACAATTCAAACACAAGTTGTGTTTTTAAAACATCTCCCAACTATTGGGAGATAAAGTCCATTCCAACAACCTTTGTCAGACTGGAGACAGCTAGTTAGTTATCTCCTCAAAAGCAGAAACAAAACAAAAAAGGTTCATTTAAAGATGAACTTGAG
This sequence comes from Cryptotis parvus, assembly GCA_021461705.1. Classification (NCBI taxonomy): domain Eukaryota; kingdom Metazoa; phylum Chordata; class Mammalia; order Eulipotyphla; family Soricidae; genus Cryptotis; species Cryptotis parvus. The sequence goes on along the minus strand of JAJIBD010011577.1, from coordinate 23,939 downwards.
ATTCAAAGGATTACTTTAAAAAAAGAAAAATATCCATCTTCCATAGCCGAACAATATAATTTAAAAAAGAAAAAAAGAAAAAGAACATCAAAATTAAGATCCAATGTCTGGTCTTCAAGATTTCTTCACCTATTAAGAAAAAACAGAAACCTTCCCCCCCATCTTTATTATCTGTATAAATAAAAGCACACTTACATGTAAAAATATAGTGTTTATGTATATAATATACATATATACTGACTTGTACACACACATACACAAATGTGTAGAAATAAAACATTTGAGTAAGTTTTCCCTTTTAAAATACACTATAAAAGTCTTTAGATTTTGGTTCATTATAAAAATAGTAAACTTACTCATATACCAAAAAATATCATGAAGTTTATTAATGTTATAGTAAATTTTGCCCAGCCCACAGAATAAAAGATGAAAGGAAATCCTCACACATCTCTCAACGTGTATACTATGGATGTATGTTTAGGAACATCATCTTTCTCAGGAGTGTTTAACCAAAAAGGATAGAAATGTATAGTTACAGAGGAACTACACAGTGGTGCAGCAAGCTGTCCAAGGCAGAGCAGCATTATCGCCATCCTGTACTGGCACTTGTCAAAACACAGAGAGCGTCTATCTAAGGGAAGTTTGTTTCCTCCTCCTTATAGGAACACCAGCATCACTGGTATGACATTCAGTATCAGCCCCACAAAGGCTTGCTTATGCAGCCTCGTTCCAAACTCTTTACTAGTGTTGGCTACAACTAAAGACATTGTAGTTGTCCATTTACCCATAAGTAAAAAAAGCTTTTGGAGTTGAAATTTCACCTTACAATGGTACATTTACCATTTAAGAATTTCAAAAACAAAAACAAAAAGACCTATTTTGGTACACAGAAATGAATTCTAATTTTTGAAACCAGCCCAGTAATGAAACAATTTTGATTCTTAGTCAATAGATACTACATAATTTCTAGGCTAAATCTTGCCAAATACTAATCCAAGACAAAACTAAAATCAAAACTTAAAAAAAAGTGGACACCTTTTACTCACACTTAATACTAGTCAATTTTCCAGGAAATTTTTGGGCAGGGAATATTCCCAAATCTAAAATGAAAAAAAGGGAAAAATTGGGATCTTACATTAGTTATGCAGTCGGAAACTTTTAATAGACTTTTACTAAAAAGTCGTCAACTTTTCTGGTTTCTCACTCAAACACAAAAACCTATTTTCAGAGTGGAAACAGACCTAAAAAGATGAGAGATAATTTCTCACTTTACAGTGAGGCAATGATTCCCAATACATGAAAATATTGGATGCTTCTTTTAGGTTCAGAGGTCAAAACACATAATTAAGAAAATAATAACTACGAGTCACCATACACATTTTAAAAAAGGTATCTAAAAACCACAAAAATGAAGAGAAACTTTCTTTGGGAAATGGATACTGGGTTTGTCAAGGCATGCTCACGGGGCTCATGTTCATTCTAATACCCATTTACTCTCAATTCTTGTAAACTTTTTAGTAAGTTATTTACTCAATTATGTAAAAGTACCTATACATTCCGTTTACACTATTTTATAAAGGCTTAAAAAAAGGCAGCTTTTCAAAGGCAATGTTTCAAATACCAATTTCCCCCCCTAATGTTTTCAATTTTCTTTTTTATATAGATTCAATATTAAATGTAAACAGTAACTCTTATCACACTCAGTAAGCTGAAATTATAAAGCTGACCAGTATGAGGAGGCAAGTTCCAAATATAAAACAATTCTGTGAGTCTTTGCTAAGTAACAAATACAAACTAGGGTTTTTGGTTTTTGTTTTTAAGAAACAGAAAATGGGGGGCAGACAAAGAATACCAGAGTTCGGTATACTTTTTTTTCAATTTTATTGGTTTTAGAGCAATAAAACGTCCCATGATGGGAGAAATTTTTAATTAAAACCGATTACTAATATCAGCCAGAAATAGCCCAAGGCTTTTCAATGCTGCACTATATTTTTTAAAGAAAAAAAAAAACAGCTTTTCTCTCATTTGGTATATACCAAATTTCAAGTGACAGCTATATTGCATTACTAATATGAAATCTTCAAAGTCAATGTTCATTTTGTCAACATATTGCCACTGAGGAATTTACAGCCCTTTTTGTGTTTTCAGGTTTCCCCAGATTTATTATTAGTGTAACTCTTTAACAACTAGAGCAATTAGGACCAATAACATAGCAATAAATTGTTCATTTTAAGTGGCGAAAGGAAAAAGAAATTAAGATAATATTTCTTTTTCATTGTTTTGAACTACTTCTTTCTCGGGATCCCAGCTAAGGACCAAGGTAGAATAATCATAGTTGACATTTTTCAAGTTCATTTTCAGAAACATCAGCTGTTCTATATTGTCAAAGTCCAGGCTCATGGTTTGCTTTGGATGAAAGAGGCTATTTGAAGTAAAGATACACTCGGATTGCCAACTGCACATGGGGCAACTTAGATACTGAATGGCGACTTGGGTCAAAGCAGGCCATATGGTCACCTTCCTCTTCCAGTAAATCAAGGGGTCATCACCATCCGAGAGTTCTGAATACTCCTCTTTGAAATACTCATCCACTGCTGCTACAGCTGAAGGAAACATGAAGCTTTTGCTTCCCATGGCAAAATTATTTGCAGCTGAGCTATCAATAGATCCTGAACTAGAGGCGCCTTCTCTTAAGGAAGAGGTAAACGAGGTCGGCTGCTACTAGTGCTGAGGGACCAGAAGACTCGGAAGCTGCAACATGGCTGACTCCTGGCGAAGACTCCATGTAACTACACACTTCTTCTGCAAGAATATGCTTGTAAGTTTCTAAATCAGCACCTTGAGGGAAAAAGTCCTCCAAACTGTTTTTTAAAACAAGGATCTAACAAAGCAGCCAAGATACAGGGCTTAGACTTGAGCATGGCACTTAGTAGGGCATCCGTTTCAAGTTTCAGAGATAAACTGTCCACCAGGTTGAGTGCCTGAGTAATACCTCGAACTTGAAAATCTTCTCTGAGTTTCTGCAGGGAAAGGAGCAGATGGTGGATTAGGGGGCAGCACCTGATTCAGTCCCGTGGTCTTCACACTCACTTTCTGGATGGCTTCCTCAAATGGCTTCAAAATATCGCAAACATAAGTCATTAGTGTCCACTGAAGAGAGGTAAGCACGACCCCCACTGGCTCTACCCAGGCTATGATGAACAGAGTAGCAATGCTCCAAGAGCCATTTCAACATATGAAAGGTAGAAACCCAGTGGCCAGTTTCATCCTGTTTCAAATTCTTCCACGGAAGTTGGTGATCATTCTGGAACTCTTGCAGTATCTGACGGGCCTTGACGGAGTGACTGAAGTGATGGCAAGTTTTCCGGGCAGCCACCAGCATATTTTCAATGCTTTTGTGTTCACAGAAAAGTCCTGGATGACTATATTTAAGCAGTGCAGGAGACACGGCACATGGGTGAAACCACCATCTTTGATCGCATGTACCACATTAGAGGAATTGTCAGAAACAATGAAGCTAGGGATGAGGAAGTTAGGAGAAAGCCAAAGACCAATCTGGTCATTTAACTCTTGTAAAATATTGGTTATTAAACAGTCTTTAGCCAAGCCTGTTACACAAAGAACCGCCCACTTTCTAAAGTTGGGGACCCTGCCATCACTGGAAGACAATGTAGTTTCCAAAGAGACCCAGTGCACAGTCACAATAAAATAGTCAGTGGATGGGTCATGGGTCCATATGTCCACAGTCAAGTGGATCTTTTGACTTTGAACATTCTCCAAAGTTAAGAAAATTTTTTCTCTGACACAATCATATAACTGAGGTACAGCTTTTGTGAAAAAGTAAGTCTCAGATGGTAACCTATAGTCAGGAGCCACAAGCTGCATAAACCTCTGAAAGGCTGGTGTTGAAAAGTAGTTATAAGGATGCATATCCTCCACAATCATCTGAATAATTGCCTGACTTATCTGACTTGAGACAGTATTTTCACAGTAGGTTGGTTCTCTCTCCTGTGCACGTATCACATCTTCCTCTGCAACACGAATGGGACTCTCCGATCTTTGATTTTCAACTTCTAACAAAGGCGGCTCTTCTGAGTCGGTGTCACTAAGGTCCCTCAACTGTTACATCCTGGCTACCTGTAGACTTCTCTCCATGCAAAGGATCACTCAAGAGATCATTTCTCTCAGTCTCTACCTCATCCAACCCATTTCCAACAATACCACTACTGTCTTTGTTGGCAACAGCCCAGTGAATGGGATGCGTGGCCTGCAGGTGCCGTTGAAGTGTTGACGTTCCTAAGTGAGAACCTGGTCTACCCCGACTCACACTTCTCTTACATATATTGCACACGGCTCTTGAGATGTGCTGAGGATCAGTATAAAAAAATTCCAAACTGCAGATGTCTTGGCTCTCGTTCCAGGAATTAAGGCATGCTTGACAATGTTACTTTTGATGAGAAATCTCCCTCTTTCTGCCCTCAGGGCATCAGATACTGTTTTATTACATCTCTTACCCAGTCTGTTATCATCCAATGGGTCCGTAGGGATATATTCAAAGCTTCCATTGCTTCCAGCAGAAGAGGGCGACAAAGGCATATCAAGACTGAACTCGTCCTCTGCACTAGTGACTCCGTATTTGTTGGCCCTGGTCCAGTGAGGTGGAATGTCGTGCCTGTAGGTGCCGTTGAAGAGTGGACGTCCCAAGATGGCTGCCTGGCTTACCCCTGCTAACACTTTTTTCACAGAGGTTACAAATAGCCCGCCAGGTATACTGGGGTCAACGTGAAAGAAGTGCCACACAATGGAAGTCTTAGCCCTGGTACTAGGTAGGTAAATCTGTTTTTCTATATTGCTCTCAAAAAGACTTTCTTCATCCTGCTCAGAGGCGTTGGAAGTTAACAAAGCAGGAGCATCGGTAACAGGCCTCCCTGATCCCAAATCCTTACTAAACTTCTTGGCAAGAATTAGTTTTTTGCGTCGCCTTTTCCCTTTAATTCGCAAACCCTTCTTTCTCTTCTTTTTAGCGGGCAGTTTTGCCTCTTTATCCATTCCTTCTGCCACCATCTTTCCTTCTACCACATCTTCTTCATCCGTGTTAGAGTTAATAGAAACACATCCCAGAACCCCAGCGCCACTGAAAGTGCTGCATCTTCTGCCAGGAGAAAGCGAAGAAACAGGTACACTTAAGGTGCATATACTCATTCTTTTTGTCTCCAAAATTTGTAGAAGACTCTGTTAGTAGGTTTATTACTCAGGCAGAAGTATAACTGTTTCTCTTGACTTGCATTAACTTTCCTCCAGTTTCCGTAAGGAGTCAAATTCCTTTTGAACCAATGACTTCCACACAAGGATATTGTCGGAGGAAAAGTGACAGCAATGAAGAACATTCCCAAATTTTTTCTTGGAGGGCTTTAAGATTGCCCCCCAACTTTCTGAGTTCTGAATTCAAACAGTACAATCTTCTCATGTTATCGGAAACAGAAGCAAGGTCCACTTTCCCTGGGTCAGCAGCAGCTAGGATTTGGCTGTTCAAATCTCAGGCCCATGTTCTTTCTGCTTCATCACAAACCTTTATCTGCTTGAAATGCCTTCAGCTTATAAAATATCTTTTAGGAAACCTCATGATAGCAAGGCCGATTTCCCTTAACTCTGAAATGAGTCATTTTCAGAAAATTTCATGTAAACAAAAACATAGTGCATCATTCAACATTCACCATCTAGGACTGCGATTGGCCAATACAAGCAGCCCCAAAGTCAATTCTGGGATGCTAACTCGGACTCCACATACTGGTCATTAACAACAAGGGCTAGTTACTTGAGCCATCTCAGCTCGGGCCCTGTCAGAATACGGAATACAACTTGGAAAAAAAAGAAATGCAATGAAGAGTCAAATGAAACCACCAAGCTGCAAGGTACACTTTCAAACTACCGTGTGCGTGGAATTAAACCAGGTTTCCCCAGCATTTTCTGGGCAGGGCCGCCTTCCCATCCATAAACCAGTGGCTCATAAACTAAACTCGCTTAGGAGCCGCGAAAACTGCGATGGGACCTGCACGCCCCTTCCCCTCCTCGTTTAATCCCTCCCCAGAACCTGCACACAGTCACCCTAAAAAGCATCGCTGGCGCTAGCTCCACCTTGTCCCTCAAGGTCCAGCGCCAAGGCCTGCCAAGATGTCAACAATGCGGGCCCGGCCCCCAAGGGCGCTTAGGGGCTGCTCGTCGTGACGCTTTCACCGATCCTACGAGAACGGAGGCGGGCGGGAGGGAGGCAGGGGAGGGGGAGTCGGATACCAGAATATGGTCGGAGGCTTTTCTGTGTGTGGAGGCGGAGGTAACTCGCCCAAGTAGTGGGACCCTGGAGAGGAACGAGAGGAGGTAAATTCAGCTCCCGCGCGCTCGAGCAGGCGGCGGCGGGGGGGGGGCGCCCCCCGGGGCGGGCAGGGGGAGCCGCGGCGGGTCCCGGGCGCCTGCAGCGACCCCCAGCACCGGATGTGGAGGAGGGGCGCGGCGGGCCGGGCCGGGGCACGCGGGCCGGGGGGCTGCGGATGGGACACAGGGCGAGGAGGCCGTGCGGGGCCGTTGCGTCGGGGCCCCGGCGACCCGCTCTTACTTCCCGGGCTAGGCCGCGAGCAGGGGGCGAGGGGAGGCCGCGGCCACTCCCCTCGCCCTCTCCCCCTCCCTCCCCGGCCCCGAGCCACCCGGGAATCAAGAAACGGGTCTAGTTACCAGAGAACAGAAACTTTACCGAACCCCGAGTCCCACTTGCGGCCACGTCTTTCTTCTTTCTGAGCCGCCGCGGCCGCCCGCCGTCCTCCCAGGCAGCCACCAGCAGCAGAAATCCACGACTGCCAGCGTCAAAGATGGCGCCGGCTACGGGCTCGGCTCTAAGACCCGGCCAGTAAAAGTGCCAGCGCGACGCTCTGTCCGCTGGGGATTCTGGGAGATGTAGTTTGCTCGGTGAGGCGATGCTTAAGATGGCGGCTCCGGCGTCACGGGTCACGGATCACGTGCTCAGAGGGGGGCGGGGCTCAGCCGCGGCGGCCCTCTACGCCTCTTCGTGGAATGCGTTTTCGAAAGTGGCCGGTTTCTTGGAACCGCCTTTGGATTTTTTTTGGGCTCAGATGAAGAAGGGAAGCCTCGAGAACTGGCTCTACCAAAGTGTTTGCTTAATAAACCCGTCGTGGGGCCGGAGCGATAGTCCAGCGGGTAGGGAGTTTGCCTTGTACACGGCCGACCCGGGTTCGATCCCCGGCATCCCATACGGTCCCCCACGCACCGCCAAGAGTAATTCCTGAGTGCAGGGTCAGGAGTAACCCTGAGCATTGCCCGGTGTGACCCAAAAAGCAAAAAATTAAAAATAAATGAATAAATAAAATAAACCGCCGAGGGTAGGTAGGGTGTTGGCTCACTGTCTGCAGTATTGCAAATCACGGTGTCTAAATTTTAATCTATTTTTTAAAAGTTTTTAATAAGCGGCCCTTGCCGTGTATGGATTAATCCCGAGTAACTGATATATCCTATGAAACGTTTTACGCTTATTTAAGCACGCGAAGAGGCTGGTGGTTCATTTATTTCTTTGAGCAGTTCTTTGTATTGGAAAAATAATTTAGGCTCATTAGAAAGCTGGTGAGGGGCGGGAGCGATAGTAAGGCAGGCAGGGCCCTGGCCCCTGGTCTCCACAGCATCTCCCGGAGTGATCCCTGGGCACACCCGGGCATGGCCAAAAACAAAGAGTTAGTGGGGATGTGGATGAGGGTAAAGCATCAGCTGCCGCTCCTTGTTAATACCGCCCTGTTCTTATTTGAGCGTTTCGCCTTTTTTGGATCATTATAAAATATACAAACTGGCTCTATTAAAAATTACATGCAGAAATACAGAGTGTGAGTCTCCATCTCATCTGAGAAATAAGGTCATTAATTTGGCATAGATCCTTTCCAATATGCAAATATACTTAAATATTTATCGATATGTAAAAGGTGCCTAAGATCCTTTCTGGGTTGGAAGCTCGTGGGAACAGGGTTAGAGACTTTTAACCAAAGGTTCATTTGACGGTAAAGCACCTGTACCTCCAGGCTCCTTCTATTTCCGCTTGGACGTGATCCACCAGCTACTCTGGGTGAAGGGAGTCCCAGCAACACAGGATGGGGTCTGGAGCAGGTCAAAGGAAGCACCTACCTGGGCTATCAGCCCTTTCTCAGTGTGGCCAGTAGAACACTAGCTCGCATCCCTGTCTGACTCCACAATGCTCTGGTTGCCATGTCAACCCAATGGAACCAGCAGCTTTTTCTAGCCCCAGATTTCCAAATCGCAGCCGTAGTCGGATGATGTGGAGAGTTGTAGACATATAGTTACTTACTAAGCCTAAGGTATTGTCAGGCACATCTGATTTACAGATCTTCAAGACAGACCCCTAATCCTACCTGTATCTTAGAATGAATGAAATATAGTATTTTCAAGATAACATGCTAAAATGATGAGTAGTAGTATTGAATTTGGTCCCCCCTCCATTTTTATCTCCTTTTTGGGGGTCTTGCTCAGGGACTCCTACCCATGGGCTGGGGTCCATATGAGGCCCTGGGGATCCAGCTCCGATGACTGCGTGTAAGGCGGCGCCCAAACAACTGTGTTATTGCTCTCGTTCTCCCTTTAGAAACATGTCTAAAGGTTTAAAGTTCAGGGGGCCGGAGCAGTAGTTCAGTGGGCAGGGCATTTGCCTTGCACATGGCCAACTGGGTTTGATCCTCAGCATCCCATATGGTCCCTGAATCCGCCAGGAATAATCCCTGATCACAGAGTCAGCAGTAATTCCTGAGCATTGCTGGGTGTGACCCAGAAATTTTAAAAAGTCATTGGGGGGTCAGAGCAATAGCACAGCGGGCATGCCATTTGACTTGCATACAGCTAACCTGAGTTCAATCCCTGGCTTCCCATATGGTCCCCCGAGGACCGCCAGGAGTAATTCCTGAGTACAGAGCCAGGACTAACCCCTGAGCATGGCCAGGTGTGACTCAAAAAAAAAGAAAAAAAAAAGCACTGTTTGCCAATATGTAGATAGCTCTCTATTAATCTTTATCAGTGGTTTTCAGCTGCCCATTAATGGACCAGTCTTGAAGGCGTGAAAAGGGTAAAAGTCCACTGCTTTATTATTTGTTCTTTATATTTACCTGTATTTAACAATAGAATAGGTAATATTTTTTAAAATACAATAAAATGTTGTATTTTTATAAAAACAAGAGATATATCAGTCTTTTGGCATTTGTGGGCGGGGTGGGGGTACATGCCTAGCAATGCTTGTGGGACCATGAGGTTCCAGGGGGTTGGAGCCTCCCGAATGTAAACATGCACCCTTTGGGCTCTCCCTCTTGCCCTGACATCTTTCCTGAAATGCACATTCCATTGGTCTTCAATACCATAAACTCCAATACATTTTTTCAAGTGAATCACCCTGAGATCACACAAAGTTGTTCATGGTTGGGTTTGTCATGCAGTGTCCCAACCCAGTGCACGTTTCCTGCCACCAATTCCCCAGTTTCCCTCCAACCCCTCCCGCTGCCCCAAGCCTGCCTCTATGGTGTATATTTCTTTGTCTCTCTGTCTCTCTCTGTCTCTCTCTCCATCTCCCTCCTCTCTCTCTCTCTTTAAGGGACTGTGGTTTTCAATACTGTTACTGACGGGTTATCACGAATATCATTTTACTCTGTCATTTCCACACTCATGTCACAGTGGTCCCTTCTCTGTCCTGACTGCCCTCCCGAACAACTTGTGGCAGCTTCCTACTATGGACCAGTCTTGCGACCGGTCTCTGTTTCTACTATCGTTGGCCATTATTATCTTTGGTTGCTTTTAATATCCCATAAATTAGTGCCATCTTTCTGTGTCTGTCCCTTTCCTCCGACTCATTTCATCAAGCATGATACTCCCCATATCCATCTTTCTTTAAAGTTCCCCTTTCTGGACTGGGGAGATAGTACAGCAGGTAGAGCATTTGCCATGCATGTGGCCAACCAGAGTTCGATTCCTGGCATCCAACATAGTCCCCTAAGCACCAATAGGACTGATTCCCTGAGTGCAGAGTCAGAAGTAACCCCTGAGTATCACTGGGTGTGACCCCCCAAACAAAAAACAAAACAAATGAGGAAGTCCCCTTCGTGGGTTGTGACACAGTGACACAACGACAGGGCATTTGCCTTTCCAGGGCTGACCTAGGATGGATTCCTGCCAGACAACATAGCAGGTAGGGCACTTGCCTTTTGCACAGCCAACCTAGGTGGGATTCCTGCCTCCCCGTAGGACCCCCGGAAGCTCAGGGCTAAAAGTAAGCCCTGAACTGGGTATGACCCCCTCAAACCTAAACTAAACAAACAAAAACCTATAATTAAAATAATATAATAAACTCCCTTTTCCTTGGTTATACTTATAAACTTTATAGGACATAAGTGATCTCAAGATCACATTCCAAGAATGTGGAAAGGTAGATCTACAGCTGAATCTGAAGAAAACTATGTTCATGAAAAATGAACTAGTTCCAGAGGCCCTATTCACTCTCAATGGAACAAACATCTCTGAATGCAGCAGTTATGTGTACCTAGGTCGAGAAGTCAACATGATGAAAGACCTAAAACCTGAGCTGCTCAGGAGGAAGAGAGCAGCATGGAATGCCTTCAAAGGCATCGAAGAAATAGCTAAAAGGACAAAAGAACCTCCGGCTCCGGGCACATCTCTTTGACTCCACCGTTCTCCCTGCATTAACATACGCCTCAGAGACCTGGGCCCTACGAACGCAGGGATGAGAACACTATTCGGGTCTCCCAAAGAGGAATCGAAAAGAGCTATGCTTGGAATATCACGCCTCACTCAAGTGAGAGGAGGAATCCGGAGTTCTGACCTCCGTCGCTGTTCCAGAGTCAGAGATGCTGTCTCATTTGCCAAGGCATCGGAAATTAGATGGGCTGGACATGTAATGCAATTTGGAGATGAGCACTGAACTAGAGCCGTTACCGACTGGATCCCAAGGGATGTCAAAAGATCACGTGGCCGCTCACCTACAAGATGTCAGACTTCTTTGTCAAGACCATGAGCGAACAGTTTGAGGCTCTTCGTATTCCTGAAACAACCAGATGCCATTGGGCTACACTGGCACGTGATAGGGTCAAATGGAAATGTTACTGGTGCCCGCCTGAGGAAATCGATGAACAACAGGGATGTCTAGTGATCTAGTAATCTAGGAAGTGTCTCAAGTCCTCTCAAAGTCTCAATGTTGCTTACTAGCTCCTTTGCACACCTCTTCTCCACCTCATGGGGCTGTGAACTACCTGAAATCAGTCCTCAGCCTGCCTGCCTGCCTGCCTTCCCTCCTTCCCTTCCTTCCTTCCCTTCCCTTCCCTTCCTTCCTTCCTTCCTTCCTTCCTTCCTTCCTTCCTTCCTTCCTTCCCTTCCTTCCTTCCTTCCTTCCTTCCTTCCTTCCTTCCTTCCTTCCTTCCTTCCTTCCTTCCTTCCTTCCTTCCTTCCCTTCCTTCCTTCCTTCCTTCCTTCCTTCCTTCCTTCCTTCCTTCCTTCCTTCCTTCCTTCCTTCCTTCCTTCCTTCCTTCCTTCCTTCCTTTTGTTTCTGGGTCACCCCCGGTGTTGCTCACGGTTTACTCCCAGCTCTGCACTCAGGGATCATTCTTGGCATGCCCGGGGACCGTATGAGGTACTGGTGCTGGGGATCGAGCCTGGCTGGCTGTGCAAGGCAGACACTTAGCCAATGTACTATCCCTCTGGCCCTGGTGCTTATCTTTTCTTACCCCAAACATGTTCTGGGAGATTCCACCGTTTCCTTGGTTTCAACCATAAATTAATTATATGTGGTGACTCTTCAGTCTGATCTCTATCTTTTGACCCAGATTTCTATCCAACTATCTACAGCAATCTTTGCTGGGATCATCCAGAAGCACTTTAAACTCAGTGTACCAAAGGGCCACAGTGCTAGCACACAGGTGTTGGCCTTCATGTGGCTGACCCAGGTTTGATTTCTAGCACCCCATACAATTCCCCAAACCCACCAGGAGTGATCCCATAGTGCAGAATCAGGAATAACCCCGGCAGGTACTGCCGGATGTGACCCCAAAATAAAAACCAACAGAAACAAACCAAAATAACCCAACTCAGTATTCTAAGACCTTTCTCCACATCCCCTTCTCCACTGAAGCCTTTGTCTTAGTGGGTGATGGCACCCTGCACCCACCATACTGAGGTCAGAAACCTTGGAGTTGAGCCCAGAGACAGCACAGCTCTGAGGGAGTTTGGGGTGCCAGCTCTCCACCCTGGCTTCCCAGCACCACGTGGTCCCCGAGCTCTGCCAGGGGTGGCCCTGGAGTGGTGTCTGGAGTACTACGGTGTGGCCTGGCTACCCCAGCACCGCATGCCAGAGCAGCACCACATTCTCTGACCCTTGCACTCAACCCCTGGCCTGGTTGTCAGAAAATCATCGTTGGGGCTCCCGGGCCTCAGAGCACTGTCTGGACTGCTTAAGAGTAACCCCCATCTCTAACCAAAGTAACCTTGGATTTAACTTTCTTTTTTCTCACTTTCCACCTCGAAGTGTTTATGAAATCCTGCTGACTCTCGGTTAAAGATTTCCTCAGCCTACACTTTCTTTTTCAGTCCTGCTAAATTTAGGCCTTTAGCGCTTTCCCCAAAAGTGTTAAAGTTGCTGCTGCAGGCTCTTCCCTGGGGTGCTGGTTCTCCATCTCTTTAGGCTTCCTCTGGTACACCGTGCCCGGTCTCTTTTCAAAAGACAGGTATAGTATTCCTTGCTGTCTGCAGGGGGCACATTTCAGGACCCTTCGAGGATGCCTGCAGTGGGGCAGTACCTAACTCCATGTACAGTGTTGTCCCCATATGGGGCAAAAGTTTACCACTTACCAAGGTTCCTGTGCTTAATTTCTAAGTTAGCCTTTACCAGAGGTTAATTTAGAAATTAAACACAGGACCAGATACATTATACATTAATAATAACCATTAATAACAATAATAACTTATTAATATACATTGATAATAACATTAGACATTAATAATAACTGGGAGAGATAACACAGAGATAAGCACTTGCCTTACGTGCAGCTGACCTGGGTTCAATCCCCAGCACCATATATGGTCCATTGAGGCCACCAGGTATGCTCCCTGAGCATAAAGTCAGAAGCAAGCCCTGAGCATTGCTGAGTACTGCCCCCCAAACAACAAAACAATAGTAATTTTTTTTTTTTTTTTTTGCTTTTGGGTCACCCGGCAATGCTCAGGGGTTACTGGCTCTGCCCAGGTTACTCTGGGGGGCTCGGGGGGGGCCGTGGGTGCCGGGTTGAACCTGCCGGCGGCGAGCCGGCGCGGGGCCGGCCCCCACCCGCTGGGCTATCGCTCCGCCCAGTAATAAGAATAAAATAGATCTGGAGGTGTAGTTCAGTGGCCTTGCATGTGTCAGGCTCTCGGTTTGATCCCCTAGCACTACACACAAACACTAGTTCAGCGCAGTTCCAAAAGTCTTTTACTAATTATCAATAATAAATCAAACTCTGCCACTACAATACAAGATAATGGGATTCCCCAGACCTCTAGCTCTTGGTCAGAACTCTGACCATGCACTGGGGCCACGTCTCCCACCAAAGTGGATGGGTCTACATCAAGTCAATCCCCTTATATATACCCTAAAGCAATAATCCTATCTTCAGGGAGGGGCAGTGTAAACAAAGATCAATGAATCAACTTCTAGGTGTAGATGTAGGGTGGTGCCACACTTGTTTCATATCTAAAAAAATGATTATGCCAAGGACTAATCCCTTCCTTCAAGATTATCTGAGAGAGGGAGAGAGAGGCTGGTATAAAGAAATACATCTTAGTGGATGTATATTCATGGGGAGAAACACATAATAATTTCATGGGCTTCATGCAATCTAGATGGTTCCCACAAGGTCCTTCTTATTATTATCTGTACCAGGGTGATTCTGAGTGTCTTATCCTCTGTTTATTGAAAGGGTCATGCTTGCCTGCTTGAGGGCAAAGTAGCATGATCTTCCTTTAATTTTAAAGGATAGTCTCTTACTTAGCCAAGGTGGTAGTCTCCTGGTAAATTCTAACTGTCCCACACTGGGACTAGTGGGTATTAAGAGGAATTGTGTCTAATCTAGATAACATTGAAATCATAGTAGAGATTATGATAATATTTCAGAAGTTATTAATTCAGAGTCAAAATGACTCTTGTAACTTCCACACCCTCCATCAGTGTTTACACAGAAGAGAGATCTCAATAGCATGAAACCTGGCTTAAGGACATGTTAATAGCTTAAACTGTAAGTGGATTAAACAGCAAAGCTCCCAAGCTATTTAGGTACCATCATTCAACAATATAGTATATTATATGAATGTAGTCTTTTCCTCTCTCAAAAACACATAATTGTTGGCAATACTTTTTTAGATTGTGATTGACCAAAGTAAAAGAATATTAGAAAATAAGACCATCAGGGTTGGAGGGGTGGTACAGTGGGTAGGGCATTTGTTTGCAAGTGGCCCATCTGGATTTGATCCCTACACCCTATAAGGTCCCCTGAGCCACACCAGGAGTGATTCCTGAGTATAGAGAAGGAGTAAGCCTTTAACATCATTGGGTTCAAACAATAAAAAACAATAAAAAATAAAACCAGGGCTAGAGTGACAGCACAGCAGGTAGGGCGTTTGCCTTGCACAAAGCCAACCCGGGCTCAATCTCTAGCATCCCACATGGTCCCCAAGCACTACCAGGAATAATTCCTGAGTACAGAGCCAGGAGTAACCCTTGCGCACTGCCAGTGTGACCCAAAAAAAGAAAATGATAATAATAATAATAATAATAATAATAAATAAAAAACCATGGTAAGGGGGACTACTATATAAGCATTGCATACATGTACACTTGCTTATGAATTGAAAATTTTCTGGAAAAATCTCAACAGTGATTAAGGACAGCAGGGAACGTCGGAGCTGAAAGGAGACCATCATTTACTTTTGGCACTGATTGAAATTTATTTCACTGTATAGTTATGCGTTATTGAATGGCATTTTGATCAATAATGGATAACATCCAAAATGGATCTCCAAGGCTCACTGTAGGTAGGGAGTAGATTTTATCACGTAGGTTTGGTCATTTACTCTCTGACATTTGCACAAGTAAGAAATCACCAATGACTGATTCCTCAAGAACGTGTTGAGCTTTTTAGAAAAATGAGAGGCGTAACAGCTGAGTGACCCACGGCGGGCGCCGGGTGAAGATGAAGAGGCTGTAAATCATGAAGTTACGACAAGAGTAAATCACAATGCTACGACAAGAGCAAGGGAGCAAGTCTGAGCAGGTTGTTGGGCAGAAATGGCGTCACAGAAACAATTAGTAAATGCGCGGAACTTAAAGCAAATTGTATTAATCACTGCTGGGAGCAGCCATTATATAGGTTGAGTGAAACATTTCCCCTAGAAACATGGAGTCTATACATGCTTTTAAAAACTCTTTGCATTCAAGAAAATCCTGTTGGTCCAAGTAGTCAGATGGAGTCTGCAGCTCCTCCCAACCCCCTCTTATTTCTCCAAGTGCCAATCTGCCTTGGCCATGCCCCCTGTAATTCTCCAAGTGCCAATCTGCCTTGGCCCCGCCCTCTTTATTTAGCCAATTGCAAATCTGCCTTGGCTCCGCCCCTTATTTTTCCAAGTGCAGATCTGTCTTGGCCCCCGCCCCCTTTATTTCTCCACCTGCCAATCTGCCTTGGTCAGATTTGTGTAGAGTCACTGTCTCCAATTGTTGTGTAACTGTTTATTTATACAAAATATACTTTAAAAAAACTGCTTAAAACATCACTTTCCTTTGACTGAGAATTTTTCATCTGGAAGTTTTCTCGGCACTAAGCATGAGAAAAAGTGCACAGGCACAAGAATGCTATCACGGAGAGATACAAAGTCATACAGATGTTCTATGGAGTTCTGTCCTGTCACCAAGAAGAATGACGAGCTTTGCATTATGTACTCCGTGTATTAATATACACAGATATTTAAAAGAACGTTACAGGGTCTGAGTGATAGTACAGCAGGTTGGTCCTTTGCCTTGCAGGAGGCCGACCCTGATTCTATTCGGACATCCAATATGGTCCCCCAAGGGGTAATTCCTGAGTGCAAGAGCCAGAACTGTCACAAAGAGTGTTATAGAATGCTCCCATTTGATTCTCACAGAATAGCTCTGGGAGAATTCACCTGAATAGTAGCTGCCCATGCAGCGGGGTGGAGTAGGGAGAGGGGGAGAAGGGAAAGTTGGTAGGTTATACGGGGTCACGTGGGTTTAGTGAGGGAAATTAGGGCAGAAGCAGGAAACTAGAGGCCGGGCATCTGAGTGACCCATTCCAGTAGCTGGGCAGAAATGAATAAGCCATAAATCATAAAGCTGGGACCAGCACAGACTGGAAGAGCCAGACTTACCTGGTTGCTGGAACAGGAAAGGGATACAGTCACAGAAACCATTAGTGAATGTCTCTATGGGACCTGAAACAGAATGTATTGATCACTGATTGTACAGATCTGTAAGCATGCTAGTAACATTGTGTATGTTATATGAGACAATTATTCCCATAGAACCGATAAATTAAACCCATATAAGCTCTGAGTAGACTGTACTCATGGCTCAGCTCATTTTGGTGTGAACCAGGTCTGGACGGCATGCAGGATTAAAACGCTCTCCCGGGGCCAGAGTGATAGCACAGCGGGTGTTTGCCTTGTATGCAGCTGACCTGGGTTCGATCCCTGGCATCCCATATGGTCCCCAAGCACCACCAGGAGTAGTTCCAGAGTACAGAGCCAGGACTTACCCTGAGCAGGGCTGGATGGACCCAAAAAGCAATAATAATAATAATAATAATAATAATAATAATAATAATAATAATAATAATAAACCGCTCTCCCTCTGATCTCTCTCATGCCAATCTGTTTCTTGGTCAGATTTCCGTTACATGGGAAGAAGTGTATTTTTTCACTGTGGTTAAATTTTATACCTTTTAAGGGCCAGAGAGATAATATAGGAACTTACCTTCCACTTGGCTGATCTGGATTCATTTCTCCATACCTCATATGGTCCCCTAAGCCCCTGCCAAGAGTGATGCCTTAGTACAGAGCCAGGACTAAGCCCTCAGTACCTGTGCCTGTGGCTGTGTGGACGAGGAGCTGCTGGAGTCCACAACAGTATCAGGAAATGAATTCTCTTCTACCTCCGAGACCGGCGGAAATGGATGAAAATGGATGAGTCCAGCGCAGTTCCAAAAGACTTTTTACTAATTATCAATAATCATAAAGCAAGCTACGTCACTACAATCCAAGATAATGGGATTCCCCAGACCTCTAGCTCTTAGAACTCCGACCATGCACTGGAGCCAAGTTTCCCACCGAAGTGGATCTATGTACCTCAAGTCAGTCCCCTTATATATCCAAAAGCAATAATCCTTTCTTCAGGGAGGGTAGGTCAATAAAGATCAACGAATCAGCTTCTAAGTGTAGATGTAGGGTGGCACCACACTTGTTTTAGGTCTAAACAAATGATTATGCCAGGGACAGTCCCTTCCTCCAAGATTATCTTTTATGTCAAAACACTGGAAAGAGAGAGAGAGGGCTGGTATAAAGAAATACATCTTAATGAATGTATATTCATGGGGGAGAAACACCATAATTTCATGGGTTTCATGCAATCTAGATGGTACCCACAAGGTCCTCCTTACTTATTATCTGTACCAGGGTAATTGATTCTGAGTGTCTTGTCCTCTGTTTATTGAATGGGTCATGCTCGCCTGTTTGGGGGCAAACTAGTATGATCCTTCCTTTCTTGTTTTTTTTTTTTTTTTGAGTTACATCCACTGATGCTCTAGAGTTCCTCTTCGCTCAGGAATTGCTCATAGCAGTGCTTGGGGACCATTGGAATGCTGTGAATCGAACCCGGGTTTGCCTCCTGCAAGGAAAACACCCTACCTGCTGTACTATCACTCCAGCCCCTGATCCTTCCTTCCATCTTAAATGGTAGTCTCAACATAGCCAGAGTGGTGGTCTCCTGGTAAATTCTAATTGTCCCACACTGGGACTAGTGGGTATAAGGAGGAACTGTGCCCAATCTAGATAACATTGAAATCATACCAGATATTATAATAATATTTCAGAAGTTATTAATTCAGAGTTAGAATGATTCTTGTAACTGCCACACCCTCCATCAGTGTTGACACAGAAGAGAGATCTTATTAGCATGAACCCTGGTTTAAGGATATGTAAATAGCTTAAATTGTAAGTAGATTAAACAGCAAAGATCCCAAGCTAGCTAGGCTTCATCATCCAACAAGTGTGACTCAAAAAAATATATATACACATATATATGCATACACACACACACACACACACATATATATATAAATATATATATATTATAATTCTTCTTGTGCGAACGCAGTCCCCACTTCCACAAATTATGCAGTCGAGTTTCCCACATTTGGGGGAAATCGCAGGGGTCAGCACATCCAGAGTGCAATGGATAAGCCTTGTCCTGGGAAAGTGTCCTACCTTCGTGATCATGGTATCTGCCCTGCAAGGGTTTTATTTTCCAAGCATGCTGGGGCTCTCAGCATAACCGATGGCAGGCTAGAGGCTAAGAGCCCTGAACTGAGATACAGCACAGTTTTTATAGCACTCTAAAACAAAGAACTTTTTGCAACATAGCAAATTCAGGAGATCTGGAGAGACTTGTGATTTACTGCAGGAATGCCCAAGATGTCATACTGATATTTAGAGTGTTTACACAGGGATATCTTTGAAGTCTTCCTAGGTATCTGGTTGGCAATCCTTATCAGCTCGAGAAATTAGGAGGGACTTGAAATTTACTGCAAGTCACCTCCTTAGGTATCTGGTTAACAAGTCTTGCAAAGCCCAGTTAGCATTCCTTTTCATTGTATCCTGTTAACTCTTTATGGTCTGGTTTTTTGGGGTCTCCCTTTTCATTTCCCCCTTTTCTTATGGAAGGTCTCTAATCTTAGAGACCCTCTAAGTTACTTAAGGCCTCATATTGCTGTTTAATTATGAGCAATTTGACATTCCCATTTTTTTATTTTTTTTGCTGCACAAATTCTAGGAGTTTGTTTAGAATACAAGGCCCATTGGTTAGGAGTAGGAGTAGCATTGCCAGAGCGTCCTCCCAGGCTGATAATAGGGTGGTCAGCCAGGGGGATTGCGTGAACCAAGACTTAAATCATTTTCTTTGGGCCTCCCTTTTCTTATAACTTTATGAGGTCATCAGACCGAAGACTCATGCTGGGCAGACTGCTTAAAGATCTGGTACTTCTGCCTCAGCATTGTCAGTTTAGCATTATTTATTCTAGAAGAAACAAGAGCAACTAATTTATTTAAAATGCAAGACCCGAGAATCAGCATCACAAGCAATAGGCAGAGAGGCCCAATGGCATCAGTGACAAGGCTAGTAAACCAGGGGGACCAGCTAAGAAGGATTTATGTTACCTTTGCCAGGGAGTCCAAGAGTGCTCTAAATGTCTTACATTAGACTCCAGAGTTGCCAAGTCAGTTTTAACTACTTTACCCAGTTGCTTTGAATTTTGATCTGTTTTTAGCATGGCAGTTCCTGCTATTCCCAGACTGACAGCTATAGGAATGAGTACTGGGACTCCTGTCCACCTGGAGAGCCCTAATTGTTGGCATTCCCCTTTACCTGAAGATGCATATACTTACATATATGCATATCCCATGTAATACTCATGGGATAGGATACACATAAACGGGACTAAGTCTTCCCTGTTACTTAAGTCTTCCCTGTTACTAAGTCTTCCCTGTTACTTCCCTGTTACTTGTTTGGAAGAAAACAAGCATGAGGTAAGACCAGATGACCAGAGGTGAGGGCAAACCAGGGACCCTCCCAGGCCACCAACAGATTAGGAGTTTGTCTTCCACTGAGCCAAACATAGACGTCCCCGCAATTTCCCTTAAATTGGGACTTTACAGTTCATGATCCTTTGAAAGCAAGTCCTAGTTCCCAGCAGGTTTCCTAGAATAGCCCCACTGTCAGGCTCTTCAGGAACAGGCTCAGGTCAGGAGTGGCAGCAGGGTCCTAACGTCTGTCATTTTCAGGCGTTGGAAACATCTGACAGTTGCTGTTGCACCTCTATTTCTGTAGAATCTTTTGGAGGGTGGCTCCAGTCTTCTCTGGTCTGGGCTAGTTCCAGGTAAGGGTCTTAAGGCTGCAGAGCTTTATTACTCCCTAGGAACTTCACTGCCTGCCATGGGGTCCTTTCCTGTCTATCTATCCACATCATATTTGGATATGATGATATCACCTAGAGATTTCACCCACCTTATTTCTTTAAGGAAAAATGGGTGAGGGTCCATCTTCTGGAGCCGCTTCATGCTGACAAAGGGACTGTAGACACTGCCTGTGAAAGGGGTGAAATCTTCTTACTACTCTCAATTTAAATGGGGCCCATGCAATGCATCTATCAGGTTTTCTTTTTTTTTTCTTTTTGGGTCACACCCGGCAATGCTCAGGGGTTTCTCCTGGCTCTGCACTCAGGAATTACTCCTGGCGGTGGTGCTCGGGGACCATATGGGATGCCGGGATTTCTGAAGTTATTATCATCTGGAAGAGAAGATCGGACCAACTAAGTTAAGAACATTACTTAGAAATGATTAGGCCTGGAGGAGTAAAAAGTCCCTCTTTGCCCTAGTGAGGGCAGAATACTTTGCTGTTTTAGAAAACACTGTGTTAAGGTAACACAAATTGAAGCAAACATTTTGTGCCCAGATTTTTTTTCATAGAAACACCAAGCCACCTCTCTGGCTTTTTTGTACAACATAGAAAAAGCCTTGCTCCTCTCACTGAATGTGTTAGAACCAATAGGTGACTATATGCTGATCATCTGAACATTTGCGAAAAGTCAAATTGTCGATCCTTAAGATTTATGACACATAAAACACAGTTCTGAGTTACTCTAAACTGCCCTGTTTTGTCCCTTTCCATGGACAATTGTTATTTCCTAATGTTATTAAATCCAATACCATTATTTTTCTTTTTTTTTTTTTTGCAGAGTATTCTGGCTAGAATATTTACTGGATGAGGTATTGGTACCATGATGGCTCAAGAATTAAAAGCTTTTAAAATCCTTATGAATCTTAGAATTTTCAAATGACTGTTTACTCATAGAACTAAGAATAAACATCCAACCAATTTGGATGTTAACTTGAAAACCCTTGGCCTATTAGCAAACTTAAGAGGGTGTCTGCCTTTTAGATGATGTTCCTGGTCTACCTGGATTAGCCAAGGGGTTGCCTTTAAATTAAGCCTATTTGGGGCCGGAGCGATAGCCCAGCGGGTAGGGCGTTTGCCTTGCACGGCCGGCCTGTGCCAGCCTGGGTTCGATCCCTGGCATCCCATATGGTCCCCTGAGCACCGCTGGGAGTAATTCCTGAGTGCAGAGCCAGGAGTACCCCCTAAGCATTGCTGGGTGTGATAAAAAAAAAGCAAAAAAAAAATTAAGCCTATTTGGGTATCACTGTATCACTGTCTTCCCGTTCATCATCGATTTGCTCGAGCGGGCACCTCCATATGACTTGTCTCGCAAGCAGAGCCCAAGGGCACCTGCTTGCTCCAGGAAAATAAAGAGCCTCAAACCATTCCATCAGGTCATGGGAATGAGGTCTAAAATTGTTACTGGTATTTGGCATATCAAATATGACACGGGTAGCTTGCCAGGCTCTGCCGTGCGGGTGGCATACTCTTGTAGTCATCACCAGCATTTATTGATGAAGCCTATTTGGGTACAAATTTTTAATTAAACATTTTATTATACCACTGTGAGATATACAATTACAACATTGTTCATGTTTGGAGGTTTCAGTCACATAGTGTTCCAGCACCCCACCCTCCACCAGTGTCCATTTCCCACCACCAATATCCCCAATTCCCTCCCCTCCCATAGCCTGCCTAAATGGCAGGTTCTTTATCTGTTTTCTCTTTCCCTCTCTCTTCCCTTCTCTTACACATTGTACGTTGCACTACATACACTTAGAAGCTATCATGTGCAATTTTTTGCCTGTTTAGTGCTCAGTTCTATGTGGATACATTTTTTTCAATTACCTTTCTGTAGATTTAGATTCTGATCTTTACAAAAGTTATAGAAATATGGTTTTCTCTCCACCTTTACTTTAAATTTGTCAAATGACTTAATAAACCTGACTGGTTCTATTGTGTAAACACAGAAAGACTGGAGAACTCTCCACTTAGGGTACCCTGTTACTACCAAGAAGTCCTTGGGATTGGCTAAGGCAGAGCAGGGAAAAATGTCTTTACCTGTTACGTCAGGGCTACCCCAGGCTTGGCCCTACCATGAAGATCAGGTTCCATGATGAGCTACAGGTGACCTCGAGCCTTTTTTTTCTGGGTGGAGAAGAGAGTAACCACATCCCTTTTGGGACTGAAGCTGTTCCCTACTGCAGCAGCCTTCCTTGTTGCACGGCCCAGGCAGTTGTCAGTCATCACAGATTGGCAGATTCCTCGTTCTTCACAGCAGAGATGATATTAGGTTTTTCCTTGAGCTGACCTGCCTTTAGAGTCTCCCTGAGGAGACTTGTAAGGTACTTTGTAACTGTACCTGTTATAACTGCCTGCTCCTGTCACTTAGACAAATCCCTTTGACTCCTGTTTTCCCTGGAAGAGGGCCTTGGGGTCCAAAACTAGCTTTCCTGTCTGCATGAGGGCTAGGCCCTATTGCAGAGAGGAAATATTTTGTCTGAGTTTATGCAAATCAACATAGTACCATGAAACATCAAAAATGTACTGAAGGTGCAAAGAGAGAAAAGCATATATTTCACTTTACTCAATGAAGTACAAAATACCAATTTGCTGTTAGACCTACTCAAAAGAAGCATAAAGATCTGTAGAAATAGAACATAGCGTTTAACAATCTCAGGTATAATTCATTTAATCCCATGTCAAAACCTTAATTCCCAATTTTAGGAGCACTGTAACAGGAGTCCATACCATCTGTTTAATTTCCCGACTGGACATTCCTGCTTCATATATATATATATATATATATATATATATATATGTATACACACACACACACACCTTTAAAATGTATTCACCCACTTAGAGTTTTTCAATGCACCAAACTCTAATTGACTGTATAAACCAATAATTGAGAAGAAGCAGAATTCACTTGAGTTGTCCTATATGCCAGGTGCATCCATTCTGTGGCAACAAATTTCTCATCTAACATATTCAATCTTGCTCAAGTCGGTCTGTAGCTGCGAGAATGAGTTTACAGTGAACCCTTGCAGACACATAGTGTTCTAAAGGTGACACGAGACCAGAATCGTCCTGGCTTTCATTTGACATCCCCTGATGCAGTGACTGAAATCATCGCATGTGGGATGGCCCCGTGTAATCTAAACTTTACAGTTCTCTCCTCTTGGATTTTTTCATATTCATGAATATGAAACTCATGTGTAATTTTTTGTAATTTTTTCATGTTCATGAATATGAAATTCATGCGTAATTTCTGTGTTGCAACAAATGTAAAACACATTAGGTATAAGTCCCTTAATTTGGACTTATTTATGAATCAGAACAATTACAAAACTGCTCACTAAAATTAAAATTAAAATCGATGTGGTTCATACATTATAAGTATCCATAGGACAAGCCATAAAGTGTAGTAGAAGAGAGATTGGGAAATACAGGGACATAGACAAAGAGATAGATAGTAAATTGCGCCTGCAATGGGGGCAGGCAGGGTTTGGGTGGGTGTGTTTGGGAATTGGGTGGTGGGAATTGGCACTGGTGGAGGGATGGATTCTGGAACACTGTATTGTAGAGACCCAATTATGAACATCCTTGTAATTCTATATCTCACATGGTATAA
>JAJIBD010011576.1:0-48984 GCA_021461705.1 Cryptotis parvus | reverse complement strand
GAGTGGCTAGGGTTCACTATCTATTGCTCGAGCGGGCACCAGTAACATCTCCATATGTCCTGTCTCATGCTAGTAGAGCCCAAGGGCATCTGCTTGCTCCAGGAACATAAAAAGGCTCATACAATTATATTAGGTCATGGGAGTGTTCCAGGCTGTGATAGGCTCATCTGTTGCTGGGTGGAGTTCTGACGAGAGGGAAGTCCAATGTGGAAGATGGCGGCCCTCATGGAATAGGGGGTCGTCTGGCTTATTGTGAGGCACTGCTGGGGTGGCGGGCCAGGGCTAGAACCTGCCATCCCTTCCGGGTGCCTCGTGAGTGGCTGGGCACAGGGAGAGCAAGTAGCAGCTCTGCCCCATGTCTGTAAGTCTCTGGATCAGCATACCTGGGCCAGATTGAAAAAAAAACTGCTGCAGGGTGGGTGTTGATATGCTCGTTTGCTGATGGGTAGAGTTCTGACAAGAGGGAAGTCCGATGTGGAAGATGGAGGCCCTCATGGAATTGGGGGTTCAGACAATAGTTATGGCAGGCTAGGGTTAGGACTGGTTATGGTTAGGGCTAGCTGGGGTTAGGGATGGGCTCGGTTAGACTGGCTAGGGTTAGGGCTGTTTTGATAGGTTTAGAGCTGGGCGGCTAGAGTTAGGGCTGCGCAGCTGGGGTTAGGGCAGGGCGGCCAGGGCTCAGGCTGGGCAGTTAGGCTTCAGGTTGGGCAGCTAGGGTTAGGGCTGAGCAGCAGGGGCTCAGGCCAGGTGGCCGGATCGGGCCGGGCGCTAGTGTTAGGGCCAGGTGGCGGGAATTAGGGCCGGGTGGCCAGGATTAGGTCCAGGCTACCAGGGTTAGTGCTGGGGGTCTAGGCTTAGGGCTGAGAAGCTAGGGTAATGGCTGAGTGGCTAAGGTTAGTTCAGACAATAGTTATGGCAGGCTAGGGTTAGGGCAGGTTAGGGTTAGGGCTGACTGGGTTAGGACTTGTTAAGGTTAGGGCTGGCTGGGGTTAGGGATGGGCTCGGTTAGACCTGCTAGGGTTAGGGCTGGGCAGCTAGGTTTAGAGCTGGGTGGCTAGGGTTAGGGCTGAGCAGCTGGGGTTTTAGCCGGGCTGCCTCCGGATCTGAGGCCAGGGCTTGGGCCGGGCGACTGGGGCTTGGGCCCGGTGGCGGGGCTCGGGCCGGGCGGCCATGGCTTAGGCTGGGCAGTCGGGATTAGAGCCACGCTGGCCAGGGTTACGACTGGGCGTCCAGTGTTAGGGCCGGGCTACTGAGGTTTGGGCTGGGCTGATGGGGTTAGGGCTGGTCAGCTAGGGTAAGGGCTGTACAGCTTGATAGTTCAGACAACGGTTTGGGTAGGCTAGGGTTAGGGCTGGCTAGGGTTAGGACTGGTTAAGGTTAGAGCTGGCTCCAGTGAGGGATGGGCTAGGGTTGGACTGTCTATGGTTAGGTCTGGGCGACTAGGTTAGGGCTGGATGGCTAGGGTTAGAGCCGTGCAGTTGGGGTTAGGTCGGGCGGGCGGGGTTCAGGCCGAGCGGCGGTGTCACCGGGCCGGGTGGCGGGGCCGGGCCTGGCAGCTGGAGTTAGGACCGTAGGCCGGGGTTAGGGCCGGGAGGCTGGGGTTTGGGCCAGGCGGACGGTGTTAGGGGGTAGGTGGCTAGGCTTTGGGTTGGGCCACTAGGGTTAGGGGGTTCGGCTAGGGTTAGGGCTGACCGGCTAGGGTTTAGGGCTGAGCAGCTAGGGATAGTTCAGACAAGGTTAGGGGCTCGCTAGGGTTAGGGGTTAGGGATGGGCTAGACTGTCTATGGTTGGAGGGCTAGGAGGCTAGGTTTAGGGCTGGGCAGCTAGTGTTAGGGGCCGTGCAGCTGGGGTTAGGGCCTGGTGGCCGGAGTTAGGGGGCAACTGGGGATAGGACCGGGCAGCCGGGGTTAGGGCTTGGTGGCTGGGGTTAGGTCTGGGCGGCTGGGGTTAGGGCTGGGCGGCTGGGGTTATGGTTGGCGGCTGGGGTTAGGGCTGGCAACTGGGGTTAGGGCTGATGATGGGGTTAGGGCTGGTGGCTGGGGTTAGGATTGGGCTGCTAGTGTTATAGATGGGCGGCTGGCGTTAGGGCTGGGCTAAAGATAGGCTGGGCTTGTGTTAGGGCTGAGCAGCTAGGTTTAGTGCTGGGCAGCTAGGGTTAGGGCTGCGTAGCTGGTGTTAGGGGCCAGGCAGCGGGGGCTGGAGCCAGGTGGCCGGTGCTCAGACCGGGCGGCCGGGGCTTGGCCGGGCCGAGCAGCTGGGACTCGGGCGGGAGGCCGGGGCTCGGGTTGCGGCGGCGGGGTTCGGGCCGGGCGGCGGGGTTTAGGGCTAGGTGGTGGCTAGACTTAGGGCTGGGCGGCTAGGGTAAGTGCTGGGCGGCTGGGATAGTTCAAACAATGGTTAGGGCAGGCTAAGGTTAGAGCTGGTTAGGGTTAGGACTGCCTAAGGTTAGGGCTGGATGGGGTTAGGGATGGGCTAGGGTTAGACTGGCTAGGGTTAGGGCTGGCCGGCTAGGTTTAGGGCTGGGCTGCAAGGGTTAGGGCTGGGCTCGGGTTAGGGCTGTCTAGGGTTTAGGCTGGGCGGCTATGTTTAGGGTTGGGCAGCTAGGGTTAGTGCTGCGCAGCTGGGGGGTAGGGCTGGGCGGCTGGGGCTTGGACCCGCCGTCGGGGCTCGTGCCGGATGACCGGGGCTGGGCCGCGCAGACTTGGTTAGTACCGGGCACCAGGTGGCAGGGTGACCAGGGTTAGGGCCAGGCGGCCAGGGTTAGGGCTGGGTTGCCTGGGTTAGTGCTGGGCAGCTAGGTTTAGGGCTGGGCTGCTAGGGTTAGGGCTTAGCGGCTAGGGTAAGGGCTGAGCATCTAGGGATAGTTCAGACAAGGGCTATGGCAGGCTAGGGTTAGGGCAGGCTAGGGTTAGGGCAGGCTAGGGTTAGGGCTGGCTGGGTTAGGACTGGTTAAGTTTAGGGCTGGCTGGGGTTAGGGTTGGGCTCGGTTAGACTGGTTAGGGTAGGGCTGGGTGGCTAGGTTTAGGACTGCGCTGCGTAGCTGGGGTTAGGGCGGGTGGCGGGGGCTCAGACCGGGCCGCCGGGGCTTGTTCGGGCAGCCGGGGTTCTGACAGGGCAGCTGAGGCTTGGGCCAGGTGGCCGGGGCTCAGGCTGCGGCCAGCGCTTGGCCAGGCTACCGGTGTAAGGGCCGCACGGCCGGGTTAGGCCTGGGCGGCCGGGGTTACGGTCCAGCGGCCGGGGTTAGGGCTAGGAGACCTGGGATAGGGCTTGGTCTCTGGGGTTAGGGGTGGGCGGCTGGGGTTAGGGGTGGGCGGCTGGGGTTAGGGGTGGGCGGCTGGGGTTAGGGCTGAAGGGTGGGGTTAGGGCTGGTGGCTGGGGTTAGGGTTGGGGCACTGGGGTTATGACTGGGCACCTGGGGTTAGGGCTGGGCGGCTAGGGTTAGGACAAGGTGGCCAGGGCTCGGGCTGTACCGCCCAAATCCAGGCTGGGCTTCGGGGTCCTTTTTGAACCCCATCCGCCCAGACCGAACCCCCGGCCACCCTGCCCAAACCCCGGCCGCCCTGCCTGAACCCCCAGCCGTCCTGCCAGAACCCCGGCCAAGCTGCTCAAAGCCCGGCGCGCCATGCCCCGAACCCCAGCCACGCAGCCCGAACTCATCCGCCCTCACCGAACCCTGACCACCCAGCCCTAACCCTAGACAGCCCTAGCCTTATCCCAGCCCTAACCCTAGCCCAGACCTAACTATGGCCCAGCCCTAACCCTGGCAGCCCCAAACATATTCCAGCCCAAAACCTAGCCCAGCCCTAACCCTATCCAGCCCGAACACTAGCTGGCCCAAAACCTAGCCAGCCCTAACCCTATCCAACTCTAACCATAGCCAGCCCTAACCCTAGCCAGCCCTAACCCTAGCCAGCCCTAACCCTAGCCAGTCCTAAAACTAGCCAACCCTAACCCTAGCAAGCCCTAACCCTAGCCCTGCCTTAACCCTAGCACAGCCCTAACACTAGCTCATCCCTAACCCTAGACAGCCCTAATCCTAAGCAGCCCTAACCCTAGCTAGCCCTAACATTGGCCCAAACCAAACCCTAGCCCAGCCCTAACGCTAGCAAGACCTAACCTTAGCCAGCACTGACTCTACCAGCCCTATATCTAGCCAGCCCTACCCAGCCAGCCCAAACCCTATCCTACGCTGAACCCTAACCCAACCAAACCCTAGCCAGCCAAACTCTAGCCAATCCCTTACCGTAGCCCAACCCAAACACCTTTGAAGCCCTAAGCGTACCCCCAACCCTAACCCTAGCCCAGCCCTAACCCTAGTCCTTCCCGACCTAGCCCAGACCTAACCCTAGCCAGCCCTAACCCTAGCCCAGTCCTAACCCTAGCCAGCCCTAACCCTAGCCCAGCCCTAACCCTAGCCCAGCCCTAACCCTAGCCCAGATGAACCCAAACCAGTCTGAACCCTAGGCCAGCACGAACGCTAGGCCAGCCCGAACCCTAGGCCAGCTCAAATCCATGCCCAGCCCGAACCCATGCCCAGTCAGAACCCATGCCCAGCCCGAACCCATGCTCAGCCCGAACCCTAGCCCAGCCCGTACCCTGGTCCAGCCCGTGCCCTGGCCCAGCCCGAACCCTGACACAGCCCGAACCCTAGGCCAGCCCAAACCAGTGCCCAGCCCGAACCCATGCCCAGCCCAAACCCATGCCCAGCCCGAACCCATGCGCAGCCCAAACCAGTGCCCAGCCCGAACCCATGCCCAGCCCAAACCCATGCCCAGCCCAAACCCATGCCCAGCCTAAACCCCATGCGCAGCCCGAACCCATGCCCAGCCCGAACCCATGCGCAGCCTGAACCTATGCCCAACCCGAACCCCAGCCCAACCCCAGCCCAGCCCGAACCCCAGCCCAGCTTGAGCCCCAGCCCAGCCCGAACACCAGCCCAGCCCGAACACCAGCCCTGCCCGAATCCAGGCCAGCCCGAACCCCAGCCCAGCCCAAACGCTAGCCCAGCCCAAAATCAGGCCAGCCCAAACCCTAACTAAGCCCCAACGCTAGCCCAACCCAAAAATCAGGCCAGCCCAAACCCTAGCTAAGCCCCAACGCTAGCCCAGCTAGGGTGAAGGAAAGAAATTCATGTTCTCTCTTGAGCGAGCTTGAAAGAACAAGCAAGCAAAGAGAGACATAGAGACAAGCTAGTGAGATACAAGACAAGCAAGTGAGAACAGCCCCTTGAAGTACAAACAGATTCGACATTTTATTTAGTTTTTAAAATATTTTATTATATGAACATGAGATCAGTTGATCACTTCACATCCCATTATTCATCAATTTCCTCGAGCGGGCGCCAGTAACATTTCCATTTGATCCTATCATGTGCCAGTGTAGCCCAAGGGCATCTGGTTGCTTCGAATCTGAAGAGCCTCAAACCATTCCTTCTGGGTCTTGACGAAGAAGTCTGACCATCTTGTAGGTGGGCCGCCACGTGATCTTTTGACATCCCGTGGGATCCAGTCGGTAAAGGCTCTAGTCCAGCGATCATCTCCAAATCACGTTACATGTCCAGTCCATCTGATTTTCGGTGCCTTGGCAAGCGGGACAGCGTCCCTGACTCTGTAACAGTGACGGAGGTCGGAGTTCGGATTCCTTCTTTCACTTGAGTGAGGCGTGATATTCCAAGCATAGCTCTTTCGATTCCTCTTTGGGAGACCTGAATAGCATTCTCACCCCTGCTTTCGTAGGGCCCCAGGTCTCTGAGGCATATGTTAATACAGGGAGATCCGTGGAGTTGAAGAGATGTGCCCGGAGCCGGAGGTTCTTTGTCTTTTTAGACCATGAGATATACAATTATAAAGATGCTCATGTCTGGGTCTCGGTCATACAGTGTTCCAGCACCCATCCCTCCACCAGTGCCTATTTCCTACCACCAATGTCCCCAATTCCTCCCTCCTCCCCCAGCCTGCCTCTATGGCAGGTTCTATCTCTCTCTCTCTCTTTTCTCTCTCTCTTCCCTCTATTACACATTGTGACTTGTAATACATAAATTTAGAGGTTATCATGTGTATCTTTTTGCCTATCTTCAATGCTCAGTTCTAGGCTGGTATTATCATTTTCGATGATTATTAGCACTCTGTTGCCTTCTCTGTCTTACCTAACCTTTGACTCCCACCTGTTTGTGGTAGATTCCACGTTTGAAAAGACCTCCTGATCCATATTTTGCCAGACCTTGGATATTGGTATCATACTATACACACACACCGCGGCGACATCTCCATGGAGCCAGCCTGAGGCGGCCGTGCGCTGAGAACATTACCATGCTGCACTGAGGGCACGGCATCTTCGGCAGGGCTGGGATTTCCTGGACAGCTTGCCTGTGTGAGCAATCTGGCGATTTTCTTAAAAGGTCATCACAGTTTCCATTGTCGTGCCGGAGGAACGCCCAGAAACCATGAACAACTTTACTAACAAGGAGTTTGACTGCCATTTCTTTGATGAAGGCTTCACTGCCAAGGACATTCTGGACCAAAAAATAATGAAGTTTCTTCTTCAGATGACAAGGATGCCTTCTATATGGCCGACCTGGGGATATTCTGAAGAAACATCGGAGGTGGTTAAAAACTTCCTCGGGTCACCCCCTTTTTACGCTGTCAAGTGCAATGATAGCAGAACCATCGTGAAGACCCTTGCTGCTATGGGGACCGGATTTGATTGTGCCAGCAAGAATGAAATACAATTGGTGCAGGGTCTTGGGGTGCCTCCAGAAAGGATTATCTATGCAAACCCTTGTAAACAAGTGTCTCAAATTAAGTATGCTGCCAACAATGGCGTCCAGATGATGACGTTTGATAGTGAAGTCGAGCTAATGAAAGTAGCCAGGGCACATCCCAAGACAAAGTTGGGTTTGCGGATTGCCACTGATGATTCCAAAGCAATCTGTCGCCTCAGTGTTAAATTTGGTGCCACACTCAAAACCTGCAGGCTGCTTTTGGAACGGGCAAAAGAACTGAACATCGACGTCATTGGTGTCAGCTTCTACTTGGGAACGGGCTGTACAGATGCTGAGACCTTTGTGCAGGCCATTTCTGATGCTCGCTGTGCTTTCGACATGGGGCGAGGTTGGCTTCAACATGTATCTGCTTGATATTGGTGGTGGTTTTCCTGGATCTGAGGATGTAAAGCTTAAATCTGAAGAGATCACCATTGTAATCAACCCAGCACTTGACAAGTATTTTCCCTCTGACTCGGGAGTGAGAATCATAGCGAGCCGGGAAGGTACTACGTTACCTCAGCATTCACACTTGCAGTTAATATCATTGCTAAAAAAAAACTTGTTATAAAGGAACAGACAGGCTCTGATGATGAAGAAGAATCGAGTGAGCAAACCTTTATGTATTATGTGAATGATGGAGTTTATAGATCATTTAATTGTATGCTTTATGATCACGCACACGTGAAGCCTCTTCTGCAAAAGAGACCCAAACAAGATGAGAAGTATTACTCATCCAGCATCTGGGGGCCAACATGTGACAGCCTGGACTGGATTGTCGAGCGCTGTGATCTGCGCGAGATGCATGTGGGCGATTGGATGCTCTTTGAAAACATGGTCGCTTACACAGTTGCTGCTGCCTCGACTTTCAACGGATTCCAGAGACCCACTATCTACTACGTGATGTCGAGGCCATCATGGCAACTCATGCAGCAGATACAGAGCTGTGACTTGCCCTCCGAGAGAGGAGCAGGACGCAGACACTCTGCCTGTGTCCTGTGCACGGGAGAGTGGCATGAAGCGGCCCCCAGCAGCCTGCGACTCCACTAGTATTAACGTGAAGATTCTACTCTAGTAGCTCTTCACTGCAAGTTTAGCTTGAATTACGGGATTTGGGGGACCATTTAACTTAATTACTGCGAGTTCGGAAATGTCTTTGTAAGCAGGGAGGGGTTGGCACAGATGCAACAATATGAAGACTAGATCTGTGTTCCTATGGAAACTACTCGAATACTTTATGTATATATATATATATATACATATATATATGTGTGTGTGTGTGTGTGTGTGTCTATATATAACATGGAAATAAATGCAGTCATTCTATGCCTCTTTTTTCCTTCTGGCTAATTTCACTCAGCATGATCCTCTCCATGCCCATCCATTTATAGGCAAATTTCATAGCTTCATTTTTCCTAACAGCTGCATAGTATTCCATTGTGTAGATGTACCAAAGTTTCTTTATCCAGTCATCAGTTCTCGGGCACTCTGATTGTTTCCAGGTTCTGGCTATTGTGAATAATGCTGCTATGAAAATGAAAGTGCACGAGGCCGGCCCGGGTTCGATCCCGGCATCCCATATGGTCCCCCGAACACCACCAGGAGTAATTCCTGAGTACAGAGCCAGGAGTAACCCCCTGAGCATTGCCGGGTGTGTGACCCATAAAAAGCTAAAAAAAAAAAAAAAGAAGAAGAAAAAAGAAAGAAAATGAAAGTGCAGATGGTATTTCTGCTGTGTGTTTCTGGCTTCCCAGGGGTATATTCCCAGGGAGTGGGTCAAGTGGAAGCTCAATTTCTAGTCTTTGGAGGAATGTCCATATTGTTTTCCACAAAGGCTGTACCAGTCAACATTCCCACCAACAATGGATGAGAGTCCCCTTTTCCCTGCATCCATGCCAGCACTTGTTGTTCTTGCTCTTTTGGATATGTTCTTGCTCTTTTGCTCTCTGTGGTGTGAGATTATATCTCATTGTGTTGTTTTAATTTGTATCTCTCTGACGATTAGTGATGATGAACATTTTTTCATATGCCTTTGGTCATTTGAATTTCTTCCTTGTAGAAGTTTCTGTTCATTTCTTCTCCCTATTTTTTGATGAGGTTGGCTGTTTTCTTGTTGTAAAAGTTCTACCAGTGCCTGATATATCCTGGATATTAACCCCTTATCAGATGGGTGTTGGGTGACTATTCTTTCCCATTCTGTGGACTGTCTTCGTAACTTGGTCACTGTTTCTTTTGGGTGAAGAAGATTTTTAATTTCATGGAGTCCCATATGTTTATCTTTGCTTCTAGTTGCTTTGTTAGTGGTGTTTCATCTTTGAAGATGTCTTAGCTTCAATGTCGTGGAAGGTTTTTCCTGTATTTTCTTTGATGTACTTTATAGATTCAGGTCTGATATTGAGATCTTTAATCCATTTTGATCTGATTTTTGTGCATGGTATTAAACAGAGGTCCAAATTCATTTTTACATGTTTTACAGTTTTCCCAGCACCACTTGTTGAAGCGACTTTCCTTGCTCCATTTTGTACTTTTTGCTTCTTTATCAAAGATTAAATGATCGTGTATTTGACACTGGGTGTCAGGATACTCAACTCTGTTCCATAGGTCCACAGATCTGTTTTTATTCCAATACCATGTTTTAATTACTACTGCTTTGTAGTAGAGTTTGAAGTTGGGAAGGGTGATGCCTTCCATCTTCTTTTTCTGAAGGATTGCTTTAGCTATCCGTGCGTGTTTATTATTCCATACAAATTTCAGGAGTGTTTGGTCAGTTTCTTTGAAGAATGTCATGGGTATTCTTACAAGGACTGCATTGCAGATTGGACATTTTAATCTCTCCCTTGCCGCTATTTGCTGTAACAAATAACCCCTTCCGCATAACAAAACTATTTGTGTCAAGTTGGCTTCAGGACACATGGTGCCAGAGATTTCATATCAAAATCATTCTAGAAATGTATGATTTAAAATTTAAAAATTTAAAGTCTACAGAAATGTATTTTGTGGCCCCTGTGGAAACAACAGGATGCTTAAGTGTTTCAGTTAGGGTACGTTGCAGAGTTGATGTTTCAACATTTAATGAAATAACGTTCTTTTAACTTGGAAAGCTTAAACAAGTGCCTGGACTAGAGATGTTCAAAGAAGAAAATGAAACCAAGGTGAAAGAGAAAGGGAAGCCGTGGCTCTCCTTGGCTCCCTTGGAGAAAAGGAACTTCGAGGTCTTGGAGCCTTTAAAGGGGGAATGGGCGGAGCATTCTAACCCCACCGAGGGCCGGATTGTGGGCGGAGCGACTGCGTGCGCGTGACGCCATCACGCTCCGACCGGCGTTCCGCAGGCTGCGAGGCGAAGAGTAGAGCTGCGGGTGAGGCGGTTTGGGGCCTCTCAGGATTCGGGGGGTCGGGCTCAGTGAAAGCTTCAAATGGACAAGGGTAAACGAATCGCTCTGGGGGAAAGCGATTCCACGGTCCGGCGCTGTTAGCTCATCTCTAAAGCGCAGGCGCTTGCGTGCCAAAAGGGGAAAGGGTTAAGCCTTTGGGAGGCAGCGAAGGAAGGCTGGGTGTTACTGAGCGAATATTGCTGCCTGGTTAAATCCCTAAAACACTGCTTGGGTACGGCTTATTCCCATTTGGAAAAAGGAAAATGAAACTTTTCTAAGTTAAAATTAGAGCTTTGGGGCGGGAACGATAGTCCAGAGGTAGGGCGTTTGTTTGCCCTGCACGCGATCGACCCTGGTTCCATCCTCTACACCCCACATGGTCCCCCAAGCACTGCCAGGAGTAAATTCTGAGTGCAGAGTCTGAGCATTGCTGGATGTGACCAAAACAACAACAACAACAAATAATAATAGTAGTAATAATAATAATGAGAATAATAGTAGTAGTAATAATAGTAAGTAATATAAATTAAAAAATAAAATAAAATTAGACCTTTGTAAACGATGAAAGTGGGAAGCTGGGTACTTAAATAGCGAAACGTTTGAGCATCTCTAATGCAGTGTTTCCACCAGGGTGGCCCCTGAGCTGAGCCGGGCGTAGCTGAGCACCACCCATTGTACCCACCCCTAGAAAAAATAAAGATGAAAGCTTGTAGTTTGCAGTAACGTGAATAGAACTGGATGGAGGAGAGAGGAAGAATAACATGTTCTCATTCATCTGTGATGTATATATAGAAACAAAACAAGGGGACAGTATCAGATAATGACGAACCACTAAAATACAAACTCAGTTTACTGAACAGTGTAAAGAAGGGTGGGAGGAAATGAGAACTAGGAAAAAAACATTAAGACGGCACTTTGGTGGTGATGGGGTGCAGTAAATGAATATGTCAAAACCATAAATGTTAATAGCATTATAAAATGGTACTTTGACTATAATTTAAAAAACAGGATGCAAACAAAGCTATATCCAGAAAAACTTCTGGACTTAGGAAGATTTGTTTATTGAGCTATAGCCATAGTGAAATTTATTTATTAAGCCGTACCTGCCAGAATATTAAACTTTGAAACTTGTTTCTTAGGTTTTCAAAGCCACATTATGTCAGTAGCTCGTTCGTCTGTGCATGCCAAATGGATAGTAGGGAAGGTGATTGGGACAGCAATGCAAAAAACTGCTAAAGTGAGAGTGACCAGGCTTGTTTTGGATCCCTATTTACTAAAGGTGAGGAATATCTCCTATATTCAAATGGCCT
Source organism: Cryptotis parvus (assembly GCA_021461705.1). Classification (NCBI taxonomy): domain Eukaryota; kingdom Metazoa; phylum Chordata; class Mammalia; order Eulipotyphla; family Soricidae; genus Cryptotis; species Cryptotis parvus. The sequence continues at coordinate 37,543 of JAJIBD010011576.1, read as the reverse complement.
TGATAAATCAATGTGTTCTGTATTATGGGCAGAAAACACTTTGTGTAAAGATGTTTTCAGCATCTCTGTGAACAACATAGGCATATAGCAAAAGTAAATTAATTACGATGCAAATCCAGTTGAAGAGTTCTAACAGTGGTTCTGTGCAATTTCCCAGGTGATAAACAAGAACATAGATCAAAAGATATTTTATTTACTACTTTATTTAGGTTTTGGGGGGCACACCCGCTATGCTCAGGGGTTACTCTTGGCTTTGTGCTCAGAGGTCACTCCTTGCAGTGCTTGGGGTGACATCCCATATGAGATGCCAGGGACTGAATCCAGGTTGGGCACGTGCATGCCAAGCACCCTACCCATGCTGGAGTAAGAGAGATTTAAGTTGGATACCTAAAATAATTTTATCCAGAGGAGTGGGTAGAGGGAAGTTATTCTGGCACTGAGTAGTTTAGGAGAGTTGAACCCAAAGCTTGCCATTTAGGATTCTTTCATTGGATGACTATAGGATCAAGTGGGCTGTGAAGAGCTTTTTATCATTTTAAATTTCTTCCCAGGGGCTAGAGCCATAACACAGCAGGTAGGGCGTTTGCCTTGCATACAGCCCACCTGGCTTCGATACTCAGCATCCCATATGGTCCCCTGAGTACTGCCAGGAGTAATTTCTGAATGGAGTGAAGTATGGTAAAGGATATTATTGGAAATTGTTTTAATGATGAGGATATGGAGCAATTCTTTGGGCAGTGCAAATGGATGAGGAAAGATTTTTTTAAATGACAGTCATTTGTTGGGGCCATTGCTGATCATGCGATGATCAGCATGGAGGGCATTTGCCTGGATGCCAGAGAAGTGATGATCAATAAAGACAAGAGTACTGAAGGGAATAGGCTTGAGCAGGGTTTTTTAAACTTTTCCCCCTCACAGTCATTTTCACTCAAGAAATTCGACACTGGCAGGTGTTGCCAGAAATACCTCATTTATCGTGCAGTTGATTTTTTTTTTATGTTATTTCACATCCAATTCTGTAACAATACAATTTAATATGCTGGAGAGTGGGACCAGGAAGATAGTACAGCAAGTCAGACATTTGCCATGCATACAACCCGATCCCGGCATCCCATATGGCCCCCTGGGCCCTGCCAGAGTGATCCCTGAGTACAGCAAAGTCAGGAGTAAACACTGAGCACCACGTGGTGTAGCCCAAAAACATATATATTTGTATATGTAAAATTTGCTTATCTATATAAAATTTTATATGTTTATATATAAATGTGTGTCTGTCGGGGACAGGATCTGCTCTGCACGGCCATTGCTATATACCAAAAAATAGAATAGCTAAGTCTTAAATGTATTACCATTTCTAAAATCTTTGCTTTTTTTTTCCCATGCATCTTTTTCAAATATTCCGTTCAGCCATGCCAGATCGTGCTTGGGATTAACTGATTTGTTTCTCCTCTCAACAGTATTTTTTTTCCCAACAGTATTTTAATAAGCGAAAAACCTACTTTGCCCATGATCATCTTCAGCAGTGCACCGTTGGAGATATCGTGCTACTCAAAGCTTTACCTGTTCCTCGCACAAAACATGTGAAACATGAACTGGCTGAGATTATTTTCAAAGTTGGACAAGTCATAGACCCAGTAACCGGAAAACCTTGTGCAGGCGTTACGTATTTGGAGAATCCAGTCAGTTTGGATACCAACCTAACCAAAAATCTGAAAGAACTTTCCATCTCTTCAACACAATAAAAGAGGAATAAGAGACATTGATGTTTGTTTAAGGGAAAAGCATATGAATAAATAAATACTTACTATAGTTTTTCATAAAAGTTTCTGTTCATCTTTCAAAATTTCTCAGTGAACAGTCTTATTTCACTGAATTTTTCACAGTCTTAAGGTTTTTTGGGGAGTCACACCCGGCAATGCTCAGGGGATACTCCTGGCTCTTTGCTCAGAAATTATTCTTGGCAGTGCTCAGGGGACCATAGGGGGTGCTGGGGATCGAACCTGGGTTGGCCACATGCAAGGCAAATACCCTACCCGCTGTGCTATCGCTCTAGCTTCACAGTCTTAAGTTTTTAAAAATTAACCATTTCCAAACAGATAAAATACATACACTTGGTATTTGACCTTACCAGAAATAAAAATAGGAAAATATTAATAATAATATAAATGTTGAAACGTAGGAAACAAAACTTTAATTTTGTTTTGCTTTTCTTTTACCCTGTATCCTAGGCTAAATTAAGCAGGGAGTGATTTCTTGCCTTGCATGCAGCTCACCTGGGTTGACCCCTGGAACCAGATGAGTACCACAGACCATGACCCCAAGACCCCATGGAGTGAAAAAACGCATAAATCAGTAGTAGGTTGTTTATAGTACACCAGAGATTCCCATACTATTTGACCTACCACCCCTTTGCAGCAGCGCTACCCTGCCAGAATCTAAGTGAACAGAAAGCACCCCCAAGTTGCACCTGAGGGTCTACCGCTTCCTCTACCCCCTCATCATTTCATCGCCCACTTAAGGAAAACATTGGTTATTTTAATTTTTTTTTTAACTGGAAATCATGAGGTCCCAGGCTGGAGTGATAGGACAGCAGGTGGGGGCACTTATCTTGCACATGACTGACTTTGGTTCAATCCCCATCACCACAAGTGGTCCCCAGAGCCCACCAGGAGTGATTCCTGAGCACCACCAGATGTGGCCTCAAAAAAGGAACTCTAGGAAGTTCCTTTCCCCACATTTATTCTAAGACATGGAGTATCCTAAGTCACAGTGTGAAATGACTACCCTTACCTTCTACCACACTCCCAAATATAAGCTCTTAGCTAATGGGACTCCAGACCAAGGTAATATAGCAGAGGGAGAGAAATGCAGAATAAATAATATGAAAAGCAATGAAGCAAAGGTTACATTTTCAGAACAGATTTTGAACTAGGGCTGGGATCAAAAACTTAGTTTTGAACTAGGACTGAGAAATTCTGGGACTAAAAAATTCACAGGGTTCACTCACCACTGGCAAGAAGAGGACCTCCCCCAGCTGAACAGGACCGGGACCCTGTCTTCACTTGGACAGAGCTCCCAATCTTTTTTTTTTATTATACCACCGTGAGATACACAACTACAAAGATGTTCATAAGATGTTCATATTTGGGTTTTGGTCATGCAGTGTTCCAACACCCATCCCTCCACCAGTATCCATTTCCCACCACCAATGACCCCGATTCCCTCCCCCTCCCCTAGCCTACCTCTATGGCAGGTTCTTTTTAGGTCACACCCGGCGATGCTCAGGGGTTACTCCTGGCTCTGCACTCAGGAATTACTCCTGGCGGTGCTCGGGGGACCATATGGGATGCCGGGATCGAACCCGGGGCCAGCACAGGCCGGCTGCGTGCAAGGCAAACGCCCTACCGCTAGGCTATCACTCCAGCCCCATGGTTCTTTATTTCTTTCTCTTTCTCGCTATCTTTCTCTTTCCCTTCCACATTGTGAATTATAATACATACATTAAAATTATGTCATGTGTATCTTTTTGCCTGTATTTAATGCTCAGTTCGAGGTTGGTATTAGTATCCTCGACAATTGTTAGCACACTGTTCCATTCTCTGTCTTACCTAGTCTCTGACTCCCACACGTTGTGATAATCTCCACCTTTGACAAGACCTCCTGATATATGTTTCACTTGACCTTGGATATTGGTATCATAATATGTGCGTATATATATTTATGTCATGCAAATAAATGCAGTCATTCTGTATCTGTCTCCTGGCTAATTTCACTCAACATGATCCTCTCCATGTCCATCCATTTATAGGCAAATTTCATAACTTCATTTTTCCTAACAGCTGCATAGTATTTCATTGCGTAGATGTACCAAAGCTTCTTTATCCAGTCATCGATTCTCAGACACTCTGGTTGTTTCCAGATTCTAGCTATTGTGAATAGTGCTGCTATGAACATAAAAGTACGGATGGTGTTTCCTTGCGTATTTTTGGCTTCCCAAAGTATATTCCCAGGAGTGGTATGGCTGGGTCAAATGGGAGTTCAATTTCTAGTCTTTGGAGGAATGTCCATATTGTTTTCCAGAAAGGCTGTACTAGGTGACATTCCCACCAACAATGGATGAGTGTCCCCTTTTCCCCACATCCACGCCAGCACTTGTTGTTCTTGCTCTTTTGAAGATGTGCCAGTGTCTGTGGTGTAAAATCGTATCTCATTGTTGTTTTGATTTGCATCTCTCTGATGATTAGTGATGATGGGCATTTTTTTCATATGTCTTTTGGCCATTTGAATTTCTTCCTTGTTGAAGTTTCTGTTCATTTCTTCTCCCAATTTTTTGATGGGGTTGGTTGTTTTCTTCTTGTAAAGTTCTACCGGTGCCTGATAGATCCTGGATATTAACCCCTTGTCAGATGTGTATTGGGTGAATATTCTTTCCCATTCTGTGGACTGTCTTTGTATCTTAGTCACTGTTTCTTTTGAGGTGCAGATCCCTAATCTACCTTTAGGTCTATCAGCTTCTTCATTCTATTGCAAACTGTAACCAGAAATTCCCTCAGCCACACAATCTCTGATCTATTCTTATGTTTAGAATAGAACCTCATCAGTAAGAATCACACCTTGCTGAGATGAGGCAAACCCTGGTTTCCCCTCATACCGCCACAGGACCCACTTCTCCATCCCTACTTATCTCTGTCCAATGTAAGTGCTGCCCCAGTAGAAACAGGGGGCAGTAGAAACTTCTCTGCCCCAGGCTTCCTCCACCTAGGATCACTTAGATAAAAATGTTTCAAAGAGCCTCGAGAAGTCAACATGATGAACGACCTAAAATCTGAGCTGCGCAGGGAGGAAGAGAGAGCGGCATGGAATGCCTTCAAATGCATCGAAAAAATAGCTAAAAGGACAAAGAACCTCCATCTCCGGGCACATCTCTTCGACTCCACCGTTCTCTCTGCATTAACATACGCCTCAGAGACCTGGGCTCTAAGAAAGCAGGATGAGAATGCTATTCGAGTCTCCCAGAGAGGAATCGAAAGAGCTATGCTTGGAATACCACGACTCACTCGAGTGAAGGAATCCGGAGTTCTGACCTCCGTCGCTATTCCAGAATCAGGGACGCTGTCTCGTTTGCCAAGGCTTCGAAAAATCAGATGGGCTGGACATGTAATGCGATTTGGAGACAATCGCTGGACTAGAGCTGTTACCAACTGGATCCCAAGGGATGTCAAAAGATCACATGGCCGCCCACCTACAAGATGGTCAGACTTCCTTGTTAAAACCCTGGAAGGAACGGTTTGAGGCTCTTCATATTCCTGAATCAACCAGATGCCATTGGGCTACATTGGCACGTGATAGGGTCCAATGGAAATGTTACTGGCGCCCACTCGAGCAAATTGATGAATAACGGGATTCAAGTGATCAAGTGAAGTGATCAAAGAGCCTCAGTCCACAAATGAAGTCCCTGACCCCAACCCTCCTTGGTTAATGGCCAGAGAAGCAGCACGCCCACCAGAGGGCATTTTTCTACTGGTTTCTGCCTTCCTTTCTTCCCCTTCTCACTTTCTGGTTCCCTTTCTGCAGAGTTTGTTTTGGTCAAAGTTTTATGGTTAATTTCTGGCTTTCAGGAACCTTGTTAAGGGACCCATTCTTGCTGCCACCCAGAGTCAAGAGCCAGCATGTAGAATTGGTTAAAAGGGTAATTATTGAGGCAAGACAGCACTGAGTTTTCGCAAGCTGTCACCGCTCCTGGGCTTGGAACCCAGACTCTCCTTTTCAGCCTGTTTTTATAGCATTTTAACAATAGTCACATGTTTTTTTGGGTTACAAAAAGGATATATAGCTCATACCTAACCTTTAAGCAAGCATAGCAGTCAGCCCCGTATCATCCTGGGAACTTGAACATTGTGGTGGGCTCATGTTGCAGGACACCTAAAAGCCTAAAAGCCTCTGCATCTGCCCTGGATTGCCTCCTGCAGGTCACTTCAGATAGAAGGGGGTAGTTTAAATGTGGCAGTTTATCTGACCATGTATTCTGTACTGGCTGGTATAAATATTCTCTCATGCTACCACAATCATCATGGGACTAGCTAGATCTTACCAGCATATTTGCCTGGCCATGTTGGATCTCTAAGTAATTAGACCAGAGAGAAATGCTGTTTGCCTCCAAGCAAGCAAGCATGGCTCCCTGATAACTCAAAGGCAACTAAAATACAAAACTACCGTGAAGTAGACGAGACTCTTGTGAAGGCTTGGAGAAATATTTAACTGGCATTAGTATTAGTCTTTGGTACAGAGACATGCCATCTCAGAAACCCCCTTCTCTACCCTATAAAGGCATTTCCAGGCAGATCTTGGCTCAAAACATTAGCATATAATAGGACCTAGGTGAGGTGCTGGGAGAAGTTACCTAAGGGCATTTGACCCTTCCTGCTTCCCATAATAGTGGGAGGTCTGAGTTGCAGGGGTATAAAACCAGCCTGCTTTCTCTCTCTCTCTCTCTCTCTCTCTCTCTCTCTCTCTCTCTCTCTCTCTCTCTCTCTCTCTCTCTCTCTCTCTCTCTCTCTCTCTTTAGGGCTCTCTTTTGGGGCTTGCACTATTCTTGGGAGTCTTGTCTTTGTCTCCTCTTTACAGGGCTTTTACACGTGGTGGCCGCCATCTTGGCCTATACATGGCTGGGGTTCTAGCCGGGAATCCTAAGCACAGGGTTTTTCCTATTGCTGATTTGTATGCCTAAACCTGTCATAAGTAAAGCATTTTAAAACTTCATCGAATTCCTAAGTCTACATCCATTCCCCCGCCGGCTTTGGAGGTAGAAGGGAACTTCGCTTCCCGGCACTGTTGGGGACCCCAGCGATGTTCCCCGACATCTGACGTCCCTGGGTGGGCACCCCTTCATCTGGAGGTCCCACCGAGATGTTGATGAACTTTTCCTGAAGCTGGAAGCAGAATTCAGACTGTGAGTTAAAATAGGTTACCTCTTGGAGGTTTTTTCTTTGTTCTGTCTTCACCTGATTATTCAGGTGCTAGTAAAAGTGGTGACTTTTGTAACAACGGCTTTTCTTTCAGAGAGTCATGAAATTAAATCTAGCAAACAGATTTTAAAGCTTGACGATAACCTAGAGGGAAGAAAAGAAACCTTCAGAGGAGGCCGACTCTCAAACTGAAAATCTGCCCCGGAGTTCATACCTCAGAAGGCATAGGTGCCTCTCTGATGGAGACTGAATCTCAATTTGAGGGATTCCCTGAAATTCTTACAAACTCTGATGAGGAGGAAGGGGAGGAACAGATTAATTCCCAGAGCCTGTCCAGGTCTCAAAAGGCTTGTAGTTCCTCCTGTTCTCAATTTAATAATAGTCAAAGATCAAAGCTCTGGGAGCTTCCGCAACATTCCTCATGACTATTCTTTATTTTGGTCTTTTCTGGTACTAACTCTTGTGATTTTTGTGATAAAACTGCACCTCCCACAACGGAGCAGAGTGCAAGTTCTGGAGAGCAAGTTGTTAAGTTTAAGGTAGAGGCTTTCCTGGACCTTTGGTTTGAGGAAATAAAAGGTCAGATTTCTTGGTGGCATCTTTATTTAATTCAGTTGGAAAAGAGCTTTAGGCTCAATCTACAGTTAGTTGCCTGCCACCTTCATGTGCACCATAGCTTTCCATAAAAACAAAGCGGACTAAATTGTCCGCTTTTATTTGTCTGTGCTCCATTCCACGTGGCGGAGGTTTGCAGACAATTAAGTTATGTGATTGGATATTTATGGCAAAGGACTTCATATCCTGTGCTGGGGTGTACCAGGGCTCTCTCTGTCTTTGTTCTCTCTCTCTCTCTCTCTCTCTCTCTCTCTCTCTCTCTCTCTCTCTCTCTCCCCTCTCTCTCTCTCTCTCTCTCTCTCTCTCTCTCTCTCTCTGTTCCCTTCCCCTTCTTCAAAACCTCTAAATAAAATCTTTTGTGTGTGTGTGTGTGTGTGAGTGCGCACACGCATTTTCACCTTCCTCCTCTCTGAAATTCTTTTCTGAGACAAAGATGAAGGACCAAATAATCCTGGTTATGGTCTAGGGACTGACTTTCCTGCAAAAAAGCAATCCCTTGCTCCAGCCTGAGTCCACCCCCAAAAATCAGGTGGTGGGTACACGACTCGAGAGGAAATGCAGGCACCACTGGCATACAGCAGTAGCACACGGGCATGAGAAGCCCATGGACTCTGGCAGCACATGCAGTACCTGCTTTGCTCAAGTTAGCTTTTAGAGGGTTTCTCAACCGCCAGTGCCAAGGGACCCAGTTGGGAGCAGTAAACGGTCCTCCCTGATACTACAGTCCTGGAGCCTCTCAGACGGAAACCCAGTCTTCTCTGGGCCCGCAGTGGTCCAGATAAAGGTCTCATCAGGACTTAGATTCTCAGTCCACAAGGTGGGTCGCCACAGCCTTCAGGCTAATTGGCTTTATTATCTTCCAATGTACTCATTGCCCTGGTACAAATAAAGTCCCTTTATTTGCCTGCCTGCCTGCTTCACATGCACGATACAACATTCTAAAGGCCTTTCCCAGCTTTGCCCCCTACCACCCGGATCCCCTAGCAACAGCACGATCCTCTTCTTAGCCTACGTTCCGCCGAACTACCCGAGTCGCTGTGGCGCCGCCCGCCGCGGGCACCAAGCCCCTTGGCCAGAGCAGTTCGTCCGGGTCACGTGCTTGCTCCCGCAGGTCGCCGCCCACCCCGCTCCCCCCGGCGCCCTGCCCAGGCAGGCGTCCGGCTCGGGGGAGGGGCGCGGCGGCGGCGCAGGGGCAGTGAGAGCCGAGGCGCTGGAGCAAGATGGCGGCGCTGGTGCTGTGCGCCCGCCGAGTGGCGCCCGCTCGCGGCCTCCTGCAGCGAGCCGCCGCCCTGCAGCCCGCGACCCGGGCTCCGGTGAGCAGAGCCGCCCTTCCCGGGAGTGTCCGGGGAGGGGCCGCCGCAGGGGCGGAGGGCGTGGGGTCCCGGCGCGGGTCCTGTGTCCCACGGGCCTCCCGGGCTGCCGGGGAACGGCCGCGGCCGCGTCGGCGGGGTCGGGGCTGGAGGCGCTTCCGGCCTGCGCGGCCCAAGGTCGCGGGGAGGACGGGCCCGAGGTCGCGGGGAGGACGGGCCCGAGGTCGCGGGGAGGACGGGCCCGAGGTCGCGGGGAGGACGGTGCGGCCCGCGCCGCTCGACCTTGTGGAGCGGCAGCCACAGGCCCCGCGACCCCCGGCGGGCTCGTAGCCGCCGAGCCTACCCGCAAGAGCGGTTTCGTTGCCTCTTGGGCTGAGAAGAAATCTCGGCCTGGTCCCCGCCAAGGGAGAGGGAGGCCCCGGCGGCCTGGCGAGATTTTAAAGTCGCCCTTTAGAGTTGTCAGCACCAAGTACCTTGGCGTTGGTGCTTACATTTTTTATGCCTCTGATGCAGGTGGGCCCCATGGGTGGCTTTTGTGAGGCCGAAGGGGGAGAGAGGTGGTCGCTTTCTCCCCAGCCGCCCCGGACCGCTGGGCAGGCTTAGGACTGATAAAGTCTGCGATGAGCCCCCTGCACGGCGTGGGCCTGAGCCCCACCAGCCCCACAAGTGGCCGACAAGCCACACCTGATGTCCGCTTGATCTCTAGGCACGGGAGTTGATCCCCACCACCCGAGCTTTCTCAGGGAGCCCCCGACTCAGGCTGGAGGAGGAATTGCTCTTTGCAGGAAAGGAAAGTCAGTCCTAGGCCTTACCCAGGGGTGCTTCAGGGTTCTCGTCTTCCTCGCAGAAAAAGAATATTCAGGAGTAGAGGAGCAGTGAAATAAAACAGATTATTATGGAGGTTATTATGGAGGTTTAGGACGGGGGGAAGGAAGGAGGGGGAGAGAGAGAGAGAGACAGACAGAGAACTGGTTTCCAAAGGGGGCTTTTATCCCTTTGGGTTGGAATGCTCTGGAATCTTCTGCTGGGCCATCAAAGGTTGAAGGGTGGCTAAGGGCTGTTCGGAAAGGTGGATCCAGCTTCCTCATTGTTGGTTAATGGGTCCTATCAGATCTTCATTCCTGGTTTGAAGAGGTGAAAGCCTAATGCAGTTCATTGGTAGAGCCCCCTTCTGCCTGCCTACATCATCTTTAGATTAAATATTCAAGTTTCTGATTTTGTTACTTGTCTGTCGTAGACAAGCACACAGTTGCGGTTTTTCTTACATTGTGTACTTGAAATGTTTCATTCTAGTTTATTTTCAGTTAAGTGATTAGCCTTTAGAAATTATAGGTGGCACTTAAAAGTAATTAAGTTGTGAAAGTACAAGGATCAAACCCAGCAACTCACATCCCTCTCCCAGGACTCCCTGTCTATTAAAGTCTTAGGATGGTCCAGGCCTTATGTTATTACGTGGCTTATTTGCTTCAATACAAACGGAATCTTAAGTAATGGGATCTGCAGCGAGAACAGGAGACACATAGCCAGAGAAGACTTTGAAGGCTTTCAGATTGAAGGCTTCAGGCCAGGTGCCTTTCCTACTGTTTATGAGTTTGTTATTTTCAAATTTTGTATTTGTTTCTAAGTTCATTAATAAATTTGTTTCATTTAAAAAACCTCTGTTGAACATATGAATGTCATTTTTTCTAGACATGAAAAAGAAACCATAAAATTAATAATTTCTTATTTCCAAGAAAGATAGCTGGATTGAAGATTATGAACATGAGCTAACATGTTCATTTAAAGTGGCCAGAGCAGGGGGAGGGGCGGAGTGATAGCACAGTGGGTAGGGCATTTGCCTTGCACACTGCTGACCTGGATTCGCTGCCTGGCATCCCACATGGTTCCCCAAGCACCACCAGGAGTAATTCCTGAGCAAAGAGCCAGGATTAACCCCTGAGTGTCACAGGGTGTGACCCAAAAAGCAAAAAAAATTAAAATAAAGTGACCAGAGCTGGAAGATTAGAGATTTGGGTCTGGATGTGTCTGCCTGATCTTGCTGGCTGAGCCCAAATACTCCTGACACAGAAGACTTCATTGAACTCTGTTGAACCTGTTGGGTCTTAGCTTACTCCCACAGGTCCCCCCTACACTTTTTGACTACTCCCTTCACCCTAGTGTGCCTTAACAGTGGGTATACTCTAAGACGTAATATAGACCTGGTAGTGTATTGACTAATCTGGTCAAATATTGAATGTAAACAGTGTCTGGAAAATCTGGGAATGGAGCATAATAGCCATGACCTACCACTTAGCAGGTATGAATCTGGTAAAGTTTGAGGTGGCTATGAACGATTTGAATAGAAATGCCAAATAGACAACTGTCCTTGACCTGTCTCTCCCAGAGGAAAGAGAGGTAGCAAGGTAACTGGAAAAGAGCAGCTAATAAGTTCATTGTGACTGCCTAGTGGGAGATATTTCAGGGGAGAAGTGGTCAACTGTGCCAGATGCTACTAAAAGATTAAGATGATAGGAAAACTGGATTTGCCAGTAGGGAGCCTGTATACAGCTGACCTTGCAAGAGTATTTTCAGAGAAGCAGGAAGTCTTCCTGGGAGAGGAACTTGCCAGAATTTCTTGCTTAGCACCCTGTGCCAGGCACAGTAGTTTTAGACATTTTTTTCACTTTATTTAAACACCGTGATTTACAAAGTACAAAGTTATTCACAATACAGTTGTTAGAAAGATTCATCGTTCAACACCAATCTCACCACCAGTGTGCTCCACCACTGCAGACCCTCATTTCCTACCCACCTCTCATCATCATGCCTGCTCCCTTAGCTGGCACAAATTATATTGACCATTACAGCCCATATATGGAAATGGTATTGATAAAGTCATGACTTTTTTTTTTGGCTGTTACGTGCAAGCCTGGATAATTTCTGTTCTTGCATTCACTTTGAGTTTCTAGAATGTGGTGGGTTTCTACTAGTCAACCCCAAACCCACCACCACTGCACCTACAGACAACACATTTCAGATTTTTCTGTACCTGTTTGAGCCTGTCCTAAGCATATACTGAATAATCTATATTGCTTGTTGGAGCTAATTCTCTAAATACGGTCCATGAATATATTCTTAGACTAAAGTCAGTGGAGATTATTAAATCTCCACTGTGCATTTGAGCCCACTGTTTAAGAAATTATCAATATGTTCGTATAGACCAGACATCGTGACCACACCCTTGTGGTTATAAGCCCCTACTTCTATACGGGAAGAATGTGATGGATGCATCAGTATACCTGGCTTTGAGATCTCAAGTGGCTGCAAAGTGGCTGTGCGCACGGGAGAGCCAGCAGCACCTCTGGCTCTGGAGTGTGTCTGTGTCTCTGGATCATGGCTGACAGCTCCAGAGGCAGTTCTAGCCGGGGCCCACCAGGCCTTCTGGAGGGGACCGAAATGGGGGAATGACCTTACTCCAGCTCTACAGAAGCCCAGTGAGTTGATGCATACCTTGGAAATCGATTATCTCTTGGGTGGAGCTCTAACGAGCTGTGGAGTCTAGACTTTGAAAATGGCTGTGATGCATGAGGTTTTTTTCTGGCTTCTGGGACTCTTGAGCAGGCAGGACCAAAACCTGCCTCCCTCCAGAACGCCCCATCAGCCTAGCACAGGGAGAGCCAGCAGCAGCTCTGTGTCCATGTGTTGCCAGTGTCCTGAAGATACGTCAGGTACTGTGTATCTGGAATTAACACACCTTTTAGCTTGCTTACTCCCGCTAGCATCTCTCCCTCTGGTACACATCTCACATACAGTGGTGCCAGCCAGAAACAAGAGCTTCCCCCAAGTGTATCCCCACTATTTTCTCCCTTCTGATCTGTCAGTTTCATCTCTAGCATGTCTTGGCTCAACTCTCTCCATTGCTTCTGGCATCACATGTGGATTCCAATGAAGAGAGTGGACCTAAACCCAATGGTGAAGGGGGCCACTAAAGAATTCTGAGCAGGACTTTTATTTTCCCCAGTGGGAAGGGTTTAGACCACTGTGGACTCTGCTGGGGAAGGAGGGCCTGCCCAGTGGTGCTGGGAAACCATGTGGTAGTAACTGATCTACTACACATGAGGCAATTGTCTTAGCCTCTGTATGCTCTCTCCAGTCCCAATTACTGTATTAGAAAGATTTCTGACATGAACTTCTGTCATTAGGCCCCTTGATACGACCCCCTTCAGAAAAAGAAAACTTACAAAATAAAATTTGTTTTTATTTATTTATTTATTGGCTTTTTGGGTCACACCCAAATGGTTAGGGGTTACTCCTGACTCTTGCCTCAGGAATTACTCCTGGTGACCATATGGGGATGCCAGAGATCAAACCGAGGTTGGCCATATGCAAGGCAAATGCCTTATGTGCTGTACTGTCCCTCTGGCCAAAATAAATTTATTTTTTAATTTTCCCTTCCTTTTTTTCCTAATGACCAAGGTTTGTACTCTTCATTGTGTTGTACCAGAGTAGAAGGCTTCGCTGTAGCCCCTGGATACCAACCAGTAATGTATTTTGGCATAGGGGGTAGTACTAGGGCTTGAACTCACAACCTCATGCTTGTAACAAGGTAGGTACTGTGAGCTATCCCTGGCCCTATAAATTTGGTTACAGTGTGGGGTATTTTAATATGGAGTGACTCCTAGATATTGTAGTATTTTTCTTAGGTGTAATAGTATCATAGTTTTGTCTTTGTTTTTAGGAAATTCATACTGTTTATTGAGGAAATAGGTGATGTCTGCATTCTACTTTGAAATATTTGGTTGGTGGGGGCTAGAGAGATATGCATGTGGCCCACCCCACACACTACTCTGCATTCACCACTGAAGTCTAGTTACAATACCATCCGGCCATCCCCTCTACTCATTTGTTCTCCCTTTATCCTTCCCCTCTGCTAGTCACATTCTCTTCTCAAATGGTTTTTCTTTTTTTTTTTTTTTTTTTCATTTTATTTAACCTAAACTTACATACAGTAAAATTAACTTTTGGGTGGTAGACCATTATCTGAGCTTTGACAAATAATGTCATATAAGATACGGAACACACAAGATATGGAACATGTAAGGTGCTCTACCAATGGAAAACTAGCAGGACAATTTTACTGTTCAAGAAGGGAGACATTCACAACATTGGCAACTATCGCCCCATCTGCCTGTTGTCCGTCACATACAAACTGTTCACTCGAGTCATCCTGAACAGGATTGGCAGAACATTAGATGAAGAACAACCATGCGAGCAGGCTGGCTTCCGAAAAGGATTCAGCACAATCGATCATATCCACACGGTAACCAAGCTCATTGAGGTTTGTAGGGAGTTCAAGGTGCTGCTCTGTCTCACATTCATTGATTTAAAGAAAGCCTTTGATTCTGTGGAGACTGAAGCAGTCATAGAAGCCCTAGCCAAACAGGGCGTTCATACCCCAATACATAAAGATCCTTCGTGAACTATATCACGGTTTCACCACTAGGATCTCACCATTCTACAGGGAAGTGATCATCGAGCGTCAAAAGAGGGGTTTGGCAGGGTGATACGATTTCACCAAAACTCTTCAGTGCCACCCTCAAAATCATCATGCGACAATTAGAATGGGAAAAAATGGGAGTGAAGATAGATGGCGGCAACTACACCACCTACGCCCGCTGATGACATTGTTCTATTAACACCAAACATCAGCCAAGCGGCACAAATGCTGGCAGACTTTGACCGAGAATGTGGAAGGATAGGTCTACAGCTGAATCTCAACAAAACTATGTTCATGAGAAATGAACTAGTTCCAGAGCCCCATTCACTCTCAATGGAACAAACATCTCTGAATGCAAGAGCTATGTGTACCTAGGTCGAGAAGTCAACATGATGAATGACCTGAAACCTGAGTTGCACAGGAGGAAAAGAGCGGCATGGACTTCCTTCAAAAACATCGAAACAATAGTCAAAAGAACAAAGAACCTCTGGCTACGGGCACACCTTTTTGACTCCACCGTTCTCCCTGCATTGACATACGTTCTCAGAGACCTGGGCCTTATGAAAGCAGAATGAGAATACCATTCAGGTCTCCCAAAGAGGAATCGAAAGAGCCATGCTTGGGATATCTCACCTCACTCAAGTGAGAGAGGGGAATCGGAGTTCCGACTTCCGTCGCTATTCTAAAATCAAGGATGCTGTCTCATTTGCCAGGGCATCGAAAATCAGATGGGCTGGTCATATAATTCGATCTGGAGACTACCATTGGACTAGAGCCGTTACCGATTGGATCCCACAGGATGCCAAAAGATCGCGTGGCCGCCAACCTGCAAGATGGTCAGACTTCCTTATCAGGACCCTAAACAATTTGAAGCTCTCAGTATCCCCGAAACAGATGCCATTGGGCTACACTGGCACGTGACAGGGTCAATTGGAAATATTACTGGCGCCCGCTCGAGCAAATCGATGAAAAACAGGATATCAAGTGATCAAGATATGAAAGTTGGGGCCAGTGCGATAACACGGTGGGTAGAGCGTTTGCCTTGCATGCGTCCAACCCAGGTTTGATCACCGGCATCCTATATGGTCCCTGAGCACTGCCAGGAGTTATTCCTGAGTGCAGAGCTAGGGTAACCCCTGAGCATTGCTGGATGTGATGCAAAAAAAAAGCAAAAAAAAAAAAGATATGGAAGTTCCTTTATTCCCACCCCAAATTCCTCCATTCATATTCAGTCCTTCTCAGAACAGAGATCGTATAGAGGGTAACACATCTGCCTTACATCCAATCAACCCTAGTTTGATCTTTGGCACCCAAAGTACAGTCTGATTATTAATTTTTGTCACTGTTAAGAATCACACCCAGCCTACAAGGACCCACCCCCGCAGAGACCCGTCCTTCAGAGGAGAGTATTTCAAGCCCAGGAATGCTTGAGCCTAAGATACAGGTACACCCAGCAGAGCAGAATCCAGCTTTCCCCATTGCGCTGGCCATGCAATTTACCTCCAAATTACCGTAAATATTCTACCCACCCCTCTGAGAGAGCCCCACAAAGTAATGAGAATATAGCGCCCGCATGGGAGAGCCTGGCAAGCTGTCCAATGCATGTTCGATATGCCTAATCCAGTAACAGAAATGTTTATTTTCCTGACCCAGAAAGAGCCATTAATACGGCAGCAGTAAGAAAGGCAAACAAGCAGTGCCTGATAAAATTTCATGGCCATCCTAGGCTGCCAAAGCAAAGAAGGACTAAAATGACTGTCTGTACTTTCAATGCACGTACGCCGGCAACGGAAGGATATATTGAGGATCTGATGGTGCAAGCGCAAAAGATCAAGTACGACATCATTGGTCTGACTGAGACGAGGAGGCGTCAGTTGCATCATGCTGTATTTGACACCAGAGAAGAACTGTTCCTTGGAACATGCGACAAAAGAGGCGTCGGTGGCGTTGGTGTCCTTGTCAACACGAAAATGGCCGTTAACATTGATTCATTTGAATGCCTAACAAACCATATCGGACGATTACACTTGAAGAGATATGGCCCACTGCCAGCAATTTCTATCTTCATTGTCTACGCACCAACATCCACATACAAAGAAGATGAAATTGAGAAATTCTACTTGGAATTGGAGGAGTTCTATAAAAAAAGATCACACCTTCTACAAGATCATAGTCGGTGATTTTAATGCCAAGATAGGACCAAGAAGATCGGCTGAAGAATTCCGCGTCGGGACCCATGGCCTAGAATGGAACTAACAGAGTGAGAGACTATCTGAGTTCATCATGTCCACCAAGACCATCCATGGGAACTCACAGTACCAGAAGGCTGAAGCGAAACGTTGGACATGGGAATTTCCTGGCGGACAGTTCCACAATGAAATTGACCACATCATCTTCAATCGACGGTTTTGCCTGACCGATGTAGCTGTTGTCCCCAAATTCTAAACAGGATCGGACCACCGTCTCCTTCATGCAAAATTCTACTTCCCGCAATGGGGAGAAAAGGCTGCAAAGTTTAAGAAGAGAATTCCCAGAACGACCACCAACTGGGAACTCTTTGGCACCATTGCAGCAACATGGGAAGATGCCATTATTGACGACATCGATGAAGAATACAACCGACTGGTTCAGCACCTCCATGATTGTGCGAAGAATGCTGAGAGAGAGAAAGACACAAAAGGACGCCTGTCTTCAGAAACTCTTGAGCTCATTCGCCAACGTGGCAAGGCGCGAGTCTCAGGAGACCAAATGCTAATGTCCATGCTTGCTAAATGGTGCAGAGAAGCGATAAAAGAAGACCTCAAAGACAGAAGAGCAGAAATACTGAAAGATGCAGCAGAAGCCGGGAAAAGCATTCACACTGCCCGCCTGTCCTTCACCAACTATAAGACCGAGATGACTGCCCTCCGATGCCCTGATGGATCTATCACATCTTCTAGAAAGGCAATGGAGAAGATTATCCATGGCTTCTACTCAGACCTCTTTGATAGCCACATCCACCTGCCCACATACCAAATTCCACAGGATGGATATGTCATTCCCAAAGTTCTCCCTTCTGAAATCCGACATGCCATCTCGTCGGTAAAGAAGGGAACAGCACCAGGCCCAGACAAAGTCAGACCCGAACACCAGAAGAATCTGCCGTCAGTACTCATCAATACACTAGCTCGGCTCTTCACACGCTACCTGTCCGAATGCAAGGTGCCCTCCCAATGGAAAAACCAGCAGGACAGTTCTACTGTTCAAGAAGGGAGACATTCACGACATCAGCAACTATCGCCCCATCTGCCTGTTGTCCGTCATCTACAAGCTGTTTACATGAGTCATCCTGAACAGGATTAGCAGAACACTAGATGAAGGACAACCATGCGAGCAAGCAGGCTTCCGAAAAGTATTCAGCACAATCGACCATATGCACACAGTAACCAAGCCTCATTGAGGTTTGTAGGGAGTACAAGATGCTGCTCTGTCTCACGTTCATTGATTTACAGAAAGCCTTTGATTCTGTGGAGACTGAAGCAGTCATCGAATCCCTAGCCAAACAGGGTGTTCAAACCCAATACATCAAGATCCTTCATGAGCTGTATTACGGATTCACCTCCAAGATCTCACCATTCTACAGGGAAGTGATCATTAATGTGAAAAAGAGGGGTTTGACAGGGTGATACCATTTCACCAAAACTCTTCAGCGCCACCCTCGAGAACATCATGCAACAATTAGAATCGGAAGGAATGGGAGTGAAGATAGATGGTCGGCAACTACACCACCTCCGCTTTGCTGATGACGTCGTTCTAATAACACCAAACATTAGCCAAGTGGCACAAATGCTGGCTGACTTCAACCGAGAATGTGGAAAGGTAGGTCTACTGCTGAATCTAAAGAAAACAATGTTTATGAAGAATGAACTAGTTCCAGAGGCCCCATTCACTCTCAGTGGAACAAACATCTCTGAATGCAGCAGTTATGTGTACCTAGGTTGAAAAATCAACATGATGAAGGACCTAAAACCTGAGCTGCGCAGGAGGAAGAGAGCGGCATGGAATGCCTTCAAAGGCATCGAAGAAATAGCTAAAAGGACAAAGAACCTCTGGCTCCGGGCACATCACTTTGATTCCACCGTTCTCCCTGCATTAACATATGCCTCAGAGACCTGGGCTCTACGAAAGCAGGATGAGAATGCTATTCGGGTCTCCCAGAGAGGCATCGAAAGAGCTATGCTTGGAATATCACGCCTCACTCAAGTGAGAGAAGGAATCCGGAGTTCTGACCTCCGTCGCTATTCCAAAAATAAGGGACACTGTCTCGTTTGCCAAGGCATCGAAAATCAGATGGGCTGGACATGTAATGCGATTTGGAGACAACCGCTGGACTAGAGCCATTACCGACTGGATCCCACGGAATGTCAAAAGATCACGTGGCCGCCCATCTACAGGATGGTCAGACTTACTTGTAAAGACCCTGAAGGAATGGTTTGAGGCTCTTCATATTCCTGAATCAACCAGATGCCATTGGGCTACATTGGCATGTGATAGGGTCCAATGGAATTGTTACTGGCGCCCACTCGAGCAAATTGATGAATAACGGGATTCAAGTGATCAAGTGTTAAGAATCACTTCCCGGGGTCAGAGTTAAAGCACAGCGGGTAGGGTGTTTGTCTTGCATGCAGCCGACCCAGGTTCGATCCCTGGCATCTCGTATGGTCCCCCGAGCACTGCCAGGAGTAATTCCCTGAGTGCAGAATTAGTTGTAACCCCTGAGCCTTGCCAGGGTGACCCAAAAAAAGCAAAAATAAATAAATAAATAAAATTAAAAAAGAATCACTTCCCAATGGCTGGAGCAATAGTACAGTAGGTAAGGTGTTTGCCTTGCACGTGGTCAACCAAAGAGTGGCCCCCAGCATCCCCCAAACACCCCAAGAGTAATTGCTGAGTACAGAACTAAGAGTAACCCCTGAGTACTGCCAGGAGCAATTCCTGAGTGCAGAGCCAGAGTAACCCCTGAGCACCGGTTGTGACCCAAAAAAGCAAATAATGAACAAATAAATAAATAAACAACTGGGATGTTGCTCAAAGGTTCTCAGAAGAGTGCAGTCTTCTCACATGTGAGATCCTGGGTTCAATCTCCCAGACCATTTAAAAGAAAAGATACTAGTCTTTATTTTTGTCAACCTAAAGAGAAACCTAAGGGAAATTTTTTCAATCTCATAACAAAAGGTGAGAAATTTTATATATATATATAAAATTCTCGCCTTTTGTTATATATTTGTTATATATATATTTGTATATATATGCATGTATATATAGAAAACAAAGGCGAGAAATTATATATATATAATTTCTCACCTTTTGTTTTATATTTACACATGCATACATATAGATAGGTATTATATTGTTCGGTATTTGTTTTGCAGCCACTTAAATTAGTAGCAGTGGCAGCATCAAACAGCCTTCCTGGGAAATATATAGACTACTCATTATGTCATTCCTGCTTTTACCGTGTGCTTTAGTGATTCTAGGTTTTTATGTTTGGATTGTTAGGTTTATAGGGGCGAGGTAGGAGTTTTGTGGGATATTCCTTACTTAGGGTGCTCCTGGGTCATGTAGCACTGGGCATCAAACCAGGGTCAGCTGCATGCAAGATCAGTCCCTAGGCCCTGTGCTTCTCTCTGACCCTGAGTTTAGTTTGATGTGTTAATTGATATGATTTGAGACTTTTGGGGTCTGGGAATGCTGAAAATGTTTTTCATAAAATTAATAATAATTGGGAACCGGAGCGATAGTCCAGCGGGTAGGGTGTTTGCCTTACACGCTGCCAACCCAGGTTTGATCCCTGGCATCCCATATGGTCCCCTGAGCACCACCAAAAGTAATTCCTGAGTGGAGAGCCAGGAGTAACCCCTGAGCATTGCCGGTGTGACCCAAAAAAAGCAAAATAAATAAATAAAATAAAAAAATAGAAAAATAAAATTAATAATAATTGCTTCTTTCCATTATATCACTTCAGCTTGAAAGAGTTTTAGAGAAATATTTCACTTTGGATGGCTCCCCCAAAAAAAAAACTTTTTTTTCTATGTGAAAGTTTATTTTTGGAGAGGGAAAATCCTATAGTAGAAATTGCAATGATAAACTTTCCCAAAGCATTGTCTTATAATCACCAGTTTCTCCTTTAACACTTGACTCTACTTCTGCTATTTAAATAGAGTCAAGTGGAGTCAGGAAGATAGCTCAAAGGGCTTTGTTTTCAGGAGGTCCAGGTTTGATTCACAGTACTATCTGGTCCTCCAAGCACCACTGGGTATGTCCCAAAACCAAACACACACACACAAACACATAGTATATGCTACTTGAGTGGATAGAACATGCATTAGGTTCTCATGGCATCTTCAGTGTCCAATGAATTTAAGACAACTCACTATGTGATACTACCAAAAGTCGCTGAAAGAGTAAACTAATTTTTGTAATTATTGTTCCATAGGGGATTGATATCCTCAAGTAATAGACATCGAGAAGACAGCTGGTTAAAATCCTTATTTGTCCGGAAAGTTGATCCAAGAAAAGATGCTCACTCTAATCTCCTAGCTAAGAAGGAAACAAGCAGTTTATACAAAATACAATGTAAGTGACAGGCTGATATTTGCATATTTTTCCCTTTGTTTATAAATTTATTGTTGAATTTTGTTTTTTTCAGTTCACAATGTTAAACCGGAATGCCTAGAAGCATACAACAGAATTTGGTGTGTATACCAGACTATCTTTTACTTAGGAAAAACTAATGATTTCCATACTTGTTGCTTCAGCTAACATTTGATAGCACGTTGAAATTTTGATTTTTCTTCTTAAAACCAAGTGTTTATATTCAGCTCTGTGTGAGATTATGAAGGGTGTTGGGATGTTAAACATTTATATATTTAAGGCATTACTTGTTCTATCAAAAAAAAGTAAAGTCTTAGAATGTTACATGATTCTTACGATGGAAGGAACCTTACAAAGGTACCTAGTCTCTCTACTCATCCAGTGCTTGAGTTTTTTCTATAGACTTCCTGACTGCCTGTGCTTAAATACATTTAGACATTTCATCTCTGGTCAGCTTTTGATGTCAGAATTAGAACATATATCTCTGTCTTCTGTTGTTCCCAGTTTTACTTTTAAGTAAAAGTGTCTTGTGGGAGTGATGGTCTTGTGTGTATTTAAATATAGTTACCATTTCTTCTCAAATCTTTCATTCCCCAGGATCCAGGTCTCTTTAGCAAATTTTCGGATACAATTAGATTCATGCATCCTTATAGGTTTTTTTAAAATACTTCAAAATTAAAAGTAGAATTAAACTGATCAATTCCTTATTAACAAAAATGGTATATAATGATCAATTGTGAACAAAAAGAATTCAAGCAATTTTTCACCTGTAATACCTGCTTTCGTGAAAAACTAAATAAGTCACCAGAATCAGCATGATTTGCAGAATCAAGAAATTTTATTGAGTTTTTTAAGGCAACTTGGGGAACTGTAGTATAGATTTCTTAGCTAGTTTTTTTAATGCTGAATTTTTTTAAAGATGCTCTTAGCTAATTTTTTAATGCAGAGATGTTTTTTTAAGATGCTTCTAAATATTTCTTATAAAATGAAATTTTTCTCAGTGCTGATGTTTCCCTGGATTTTCTTGTCTTGTTTTTGTCACTTCATCCTTTCTTAGATTTCTGTCATTCATATTTCAGTTTGGGTGTCTTGCTCTCATTTCCAACTCAGCATATAGAATCGCCTTGCTCCTCCATCTTCCTGTATATGTCACTCACCATGGTTTTATTGAACTCTTCCTTAGTTGTTTACAATTAATCACTAAGGATCATGCATCCTTTATTTGATAAATAGTTTGGTTCTCTGTTTTTTTCGTTCTCCATCTCACTTGCCAGTTGAGTCCTATTTCCAAGTAGCTTCCTTTTGGAACTGCCTTTCTCAGTTTGAACCTTGCCTGTATTTTTACTCCACCCTGAAATTCATGACCCAGAAATTTGTCAGATTGATCTGCTTGAGTTCTGTTTTCTCATTCATCGTGTTTTTTCTTTTCTCTGAAACTTTCAGCAGCAACCTGTATCCAGTACATAAAGACTTAACTCCTGCCTGGTTTTTAGGGGCCCCAATAATGAGGTTCTGCCCAATCCATCCAGTTCTGGGTACAAGTACTATCTACATTACAACCTCTATTCAGGTAAGGCCAGGCCTCTAAGAGCAGATTTGGGGCCCATTTCTCCTAAGGAAAAAAAAAGGAATTGACTTTTTTTGTGTTGGTGAAAAACCTAGGCTGCACTGCTCAATCCCAGCCCTTTCTGGGCCCAATCTGGGTCATCTTCAAAGGCTTCCTCCTTCCGCATGACTCTAATTCAAGGAGAAAGAGAAATCCATTTCCATTTTCTTAACATAATCCATCTTTCTACACCCCTGATTTCCATCAGTCATTGTCATTTCTGAGCATTCAGTTAATAGTACTCCTAATTTTTTAAATAAATGTCACACTTCAAAATATATATGATCATTGTAATTAGGATTTGATTTAAAGATGTTTAGGTATTCATTTAATCAGAAGACCACTCAGATTTTCCTCGGTTAACATCACATATACTCATGCTGATACCCCAATATCTGGAAATATTATTCATTTTTAGCAAATAATTTGAACAAGTTTCATCTCTGGCCCATTTTATATACTTCTGCATCCATTACTGAATCTATATTACATTCTTTCATTATTTTTCTATTCAAAATTGTTGTAGTATAGTCATTTTTCCTCTTGGTGTAGTATAGTCATTTCTGTTTTCTTTGCATTTCCCTATACATTGTAGTCTTTATAACAAGAAAGTTTATAGGGAGTGAAACTGACACCTCTGCTAAGCTAATGCACTGCCATGACCTGTCTCTGCTTTGCTTCTGCTTGTATGTAGTCAGCGAAAATGAACTGGGTGATTGTGTGTTCATTGTGGAATTGCGTGGTACCTCTCAAACTTCGGCTAGTTGTAACTTTATTTTGTCTTCTTTTACCACGGTGATGCCTTTGGAACTGTCAGGGTTGTGTTGTTTCCAAACTGTTGTGTTCTGTCTTCCTCCTTCTTAAGTCAACTTATCTTCTGCCCTGTTATCTCTGCCTGCAAACACCACTTTTGTTGTCTCTCCCGTCATAAACATTCTTCTCTTTTTTAATTTCCTTCACATTCTTTGTCTACTATTCCCACTTCTTTCATTTGTCCTATATTTGAAACAACAGTGTTTAGCTTTTATAAACAGTGCCATTTATAAGTACTTCTTTTTTTGTTTTCTAAAATGAAAATTAAACATTAGTTCCTGGAATCTTGGGACCTTTGGCTCATCTTTATCATTTTTAATCAATATTTCTGAGTTGCTTATAATTGTTAGGACATCAGAAACATAAGCTTCTGTTAAATAAGATAGTAGAATACAACAGAATTTAGCACATTGTCTTAGCATAGAGATATACTGTTGTCAGTTGTCAGAACATAGGAAGATGACCTTTCTCCTGTTACTGATCATGTGTTGTCCACCTGGTAAATTTATTTTTAATCTAGTAAAAAAATTTGTTTAATTAGTGTTGGTATTTCTTTTCTTTAAGTCAAGAGATATTGCCAAAGATTCATGAAGATAAACAGTACCCTTGTACTTTGGTGGGAACCTGGAACACGTGGTATGGCGAACAGGATCAAGCTGGTAGGAAGCAGAAGTGTTTAGCATAAGCATTTATTTCCTAAGCCTTTACTGTTATAATTTATGTAATATTTAATATATTGCTTGTTTTTATTATCAAAGTTTTCCAAGTTCTAGTTAACTTTTTCTGCAATTCATTGCAAAAATTCCTTTTATAAAAAATATTATAATATTTTAATTTGTTATCAAAGCTTTGTGATATCCATAGGCCAACATAAAACATTGCAGTGTGTACATACCTAGAATATATTTAAGCTCAAAGTATCATGAAACTCCAGTATATCACTGTATCACTGCCTTCCCGCTGATCATCGATTTGCTCGAGCGGACACCAGTAACATCTCCATACTTTTAAAATATATTTCAGTTCACCTCTGGAGATATGAGGGTGGCTATCCGGCTCTCACAGAGGTCATGAATAAACTCAGAGGAAATCAGGTAATGATTGTATGTGAAAACTGCCTACTTAGACTAGATCACTGTCTTCCCGTTAATCATCAATTTTTTTTTTGAGCGAGCACCAGTAACATCTCCATATGTCCTGTCTCAAGCTAGTAGAGCCCAAAGGCATCTGCTTGCTCCAGGAACATAAAGAGCCTCAAACCATTCCATCAGAAATGATAGTAAATCTTAGAACAATTAAGCAACTTTTTTGACAAGATTCTTGTTGATAAACAAAGTTTTTTTGGGGCAGCCAGATGAGATCCCGCCCACCACACCAGCCACCACCTTCGCTGTCCGGATGCTGGGATGCTACCTCACGACCAGATTAACAGAGCAAAACCAGTTCGAGCCCAGGTCGCGTGGCCGAAAGCAGCCGCGCGGTCCATCAAAATAGTGGACACAGTAATGTCCTTTAATGCACTGCATTCTATGATGTGCAGGAAAGTTTGGCGGGAGGGAGAGATAGAGAGGAGAGAGAAGACATACAGAACCCGCCAAGTAGTTGAGGTGTGTGTGTGGGGCGGGGGGAGATGGGGACATTGGTGATGGGAGATGGGTTTGGGTGGAGGGATGGGTGTTAGAACACTGTGGAACCAAAACTCTACATGAGCATCTTGCAATTGTATGTCTGGAATGGTGTAATGCAATTTGGGAAAAAAAAAAAATAAAATAAAATACAAATAAAAAAAATTTAAAAATTTAAAAAACAAAGTTTTTTATGTAAAATACTTTATTATTTGAACTTGAGGTTATAAAACATAAAGTAACTAGTTGTAATAACTATTGAAATAACAAATTTTATTGTAAAAGTCAGCTGGTACTTTGATAAGTCAGCATCATCAACATCATAATTAAGCCTTAAATTGCCTAATACGACTTTAGAAACTGCCAACCACATATTTATAGCCTTTACCTTTGGCTGACTTTTCTCATCCCCCCTCTTTATGTATGTTAGAGGAGGGAACTTGAACAGTACATTATTGGGAAAGAGAACCTTTTCTTTTAGATTCCCAGTTCAAATATAAATGGCCTTTTATCTGATGGTCTTCATATTACCTCTCAATATGCTGTTGAACACTATTAGGAGAACCTAAAAATGTACAAAATTAAAGTTGTTTTTGTAGTTAGCATGACCACAGACCTTTCCCTCTAAACATGATCACTTTTTAATTGTTTGGTTTTGGGTTTTGTTTTGGGCCCACACCTGGAGGGATTCAGGCTCTCTCTTTTATGCTCCGGGAATGTATGTAATGCTGGGGATCAAACCCAGATCACATGGAAAACACCATACCCGCTGTATCTTTCCAGCCTTAAACATGCCCTAGACACTTCTGAGAGTGTAGGGAAATCTAAAAGTTACGGTGTAGTAGAATGTAAACTTTGGCTAATCTGTTTATAATAGTATTCTACTGTAAGGAAACAAATATCCTATACTGGGAACAAAATGTTACTAAAGATTTATATATAAAGGTAAAAAATATTCATGAGCAAATTTTTTCACTCCAAGGAATTTGTGGAATTCCGGAAGGCAAGAAGCAATATGCTTCTCTCTAGAAAGAATCAGCTGCTGCTGGAGTTCAGTTTCTGGAATGAGCCTGTCCCACGGTCAGGACCTAATATTTATGAACTCCGATCTTACCAACTCCGAGTAAGTGCTGAAATACGAATAATTGTTCTTTCAGTCTTCTGTGAAGAAGTATGAGAGCCCTCTCAATACTGACTGCAAAATTAATCATACATTTTATGATGCTAAGTTAGATGTTACAATTGATTAGCTTGTTTTACCCCCTGCCCAATCCTCTTCATGATTTTTTCTTCTTATTAATTCTCTCCTGCTGAGTTTTTCACACACACACACACACACACACACACGGCCATGTTTGACTGTTCTTAGGGCTTGCACCTGGATCTGTGCTCAAGTATCACTCCGACTGGAGCTCAGGGGGCTATATATAAGGTGTCAGGGTTTGAACCCATGCAAGGCAAGCACCTTACCTGCTGTACAGTCTCTCCAGTTTCTCTTCCATCTTTTATTTTTCCCATAGTTTCTATGTTTATATTCAAATGCAGGTGCCCTGCATGCAAAATGTGTGCTCAGTTCATTGACTAGCTCTCTCCAGCTCAGCATTTCTGGGTTTGTTTGTTTGTTTGTTTTTTCTTTTTGGGTCACACCTGATGATGCTCTAGACTCAGGAAATACTCCTGGCAGTACTTGGGGACCATATAGGATGTCTGGGATCGAACCCAGGTCGGCTATGTGCAATACAAACACCCTCACCACTGTACTATTGCTTCAGCCCCTTTATTTTTAAAGAGAAAGTTCTAAGAATTTGAAAAAAATATGTGTATGTATATATATATATATATTTATTTATTTATTTTAGGACTATGAATATGTAAATATATATTGCATTTGGACAATAGCACAACTAATATATGTATATGAATGTTGAATAAATTTGACTTTATATAAGATAAAAGAAATTATTTTGTAAGACTTACTAGATATTTGCTAGGATCTTGGTGACTTAATATTTCTTTTTACTGTAAAATAAATTGGGATATTGGGGCTGGAGCAATAGGACAGTGGATAGGGTGTTTGACTTGCACATGGCTGACCCAAGTTCGATCCCTCCCATCTCATATGGTCCTCTGAGCACCTCCAGGAGTAATTCCTGCGTGTGGAGGCTGGAATAACTCCTGAACATCACCAGGTGTGATCCAAAAAAGGAAAAAAAAAAGTTAAAAAAATTGTGATGTCTTTGTTAATTTTTCTTAAATTGGGGCTGAAGAGATAGCTCAGTAGAATGGGCACATATTTTGCATGAAGGAGCTTCAGGTTCAATCCCCAGTACCATATAGTCTCTTGCACACTGCCAGGAACCCCTGCACACAGAACCAGGAGTCGTCTCAGCACCACCAAGTGTGACTCCAAAACAAAAAATAAAGGAATAAAACAAGTGTGTTTATATTGAATCTTTTTTGTTGCTTAGTTTTGGGGGCCATACTAGCAATGCTTAGGTCTTCTGACTCTGCACTCATGAATACCTCCTGCAGTCCTCATGGACCATATATGATGACAGAGATTGAATCCAGGTCAGCCGCCTTACACATTGTACTATTGCTTTGCCCTTCTTTTCTCTTTATTTTTAAATTTTGGGTCACAACTAGCTGTGCTTAGGGCTTACTCCTGGCAGGTTCTATGCTCAGGGATCAGTCCTGCAGGGTCAGGGGATCATATGAGGTGCCAGGGATTGAATCATTGGCCATGTGCAAAGCAAATAACTGCTTTACTCACTATACTATCTTTCCTACCCAAAGTTAATTTCCAATGCAGTATTGTCATTTGGGGTTTTTTACTGCTGTTTTTTGTTTCTTCACAGAACAACTAACAATCACTCCTTCTTTTCAGCCAGGAACTATGATTGAATGGGGCAATTACTGGTGAGTATGTTACCAAATGGTAAGTTTATGAGTATTATTAATATATTTATTTGTTTGGCTATGTTGTTAGCTTTAGCATATCAAATTCGACACGGGTAGCTTGCCAGGCTCTGCTGTGCGGATGATATACTCTCAGTAGTAGGCTCTCATCTCATGCATTTACTGATGCCAAAAACCAGTAACAGTTATAGACCTCATTCGCATGACCTGAAGGAATGGTTTGAGGCTCTCTGTGTTCCTGGAGCGAGCAGATGCTCTTGGGCTACACTAGCACTTGACAGGACGTATGGAGATGTTATTGGTGCCCGCTCGAGCAAATTGATTAATAATGGGAAGACAAGTGATACAAATGTTAGCTTTAGAATAAAATCTGAGAATGCCATAATTTGATACCAGACTGTTATTTGTTGAACCTTCCATGTTATATAGTATTCCAAGCAAATGTAACAAAGAATAATACCTTGGATTCTATAACTGTATCTCTCAGTGATTCAAAGCACAAAAGAGGAATCATAGCAATAGTACA
The DNA here is from genome assembly GCA_021461705.1 of Cryptotis parvus. Taxonomy (NCBI): domain Eukaryota; kingdom Metazoa; phylum Chordata; class Mammalia; order Eulipotyphla; family Soricidae; genus Cryptotis; species Cryptotis parvus. The sequence goes on along the minus strand of JAJIBD010011576.1, from coordinate 9,055 downwards.
GCAGGGAGGGTGTATGTCTTGCGCACAGCCTACCCCGGTTTAGTCCCTTGCATTCCATATGGTCCCCTGAGCATGGTTGGTATGACCTAAAATAAAAAAAAAAATAGACAAATACTAACAGTTCTAACAGTTCTCCATAGATGGCTAAAAGGCATATGAAAAAATTTCAACACTATTTAAGAAAAATGCAAATCAAAACTACCATGAGGTTTCTCACACTCATTAAGAACAGAAAATAGCAAGTATTGGTGAAGACAAAGATTTGGGGATCTTGTTCACTGAGTGTTGGTAGGAATGTAAGCAGTGTGACCATTGTAAAAACTCTGGAGGTTCCTCAAAACATTAGAAATAAGTGATCGAGCAAGCCCACTTCTCAGATATGTTCAGAAGAATTCAGAGCAAGATCTCTAGGAGAAAATTGCATACCCATAGATAATTAAATGAGTAAAAACAAAAGATAGTTTTTTTTCATTTATTTTTATACGTTAGGATATTATACAAGCTTTAAAAATAATAGTACAGCAGGTCGGGTGCTTGCCTTGCAAGAGTGATCCCTGAGCAGCACTTGGTGTGCCCACCAGCCCAAAAATAAAGGAATCCTGTCATATACAGTACAGATAAGGTGAGCAGAGTCAACTCAAAATCTTCTTATCATATAGTACAGATTAGAACATTAAGCTGAGCAAAGTCAACCAATCACAAAATCTTAAATACTGTATTGTTCCATGAATACAGAGTACTTACAGTAGTAATAATCATAGAAATAGAATTAAAAAGTGATTCCCTGGAGATAGGTAAAGGTGAGTTGGTGTTTAGTGGATTCAAAGTGTTGGTTTTGCAAGATGAAAAAGCTCTGGAGAGAGCCAGATAATACAGCAGGTAGGGTGCTTGCCTTGCACACAGGCAATCCGGGTTCAGTCCCTAACACCAGGAGTGCTCCCTCAGCACAGGTGAATGCTGCCCTCCTCCCTGTCCAAAAAAAAAATGATATGCCAAATACCAGTAACAATTATAGACTCATTCCCATGACCTGATGGAATGGTTTGAGGCTCTTTATGTTCCTGGAGCAAGCAGGTGCCCTTGGGCTCTACTTGCATGAGACAGGACATATGGAGATGTTACTGGGGCCTGCTCGAGCAAATACCCCTAGGTATATCAGCAACAAAAAAATTGCACCAATATAAGTTAGATACCACAGTGACTCTTGAAAACGTTTAATAAGATTCAGTACCATTTTGGGGGGTGGAGAAGGAGACAGCATTGCTCCCAGTTACTGTTCAGGAGGCCCACGAGCTGCTAGTTGTGATTTCTGGCCAGCTGTGCTGAAAACCATAAAGAGGGTTGAATTCATAGGCCAAAAGTGCCGAGGACCACCAGAGCAGCGCCCAGCAGTGCTTGTCGACCTTCTTTCAGGCTATCCCTGCAGATGCTTGCTGGAGACTATGTGATGCCAGGGATCAAACCCCATTGGTGTAAGCAAAGCATGCACTTTTTAGAATTCAGTCACCATGAGATACATAGTATAAAGTTGTTCGAGATTGAGTTTCAGTATACAGTGTTCCAACACCCATCCTTCATGTTCCAACATCCATCCTGTATGTTTCCTGCCTCAGTTTCCCTCCCATCCTGTAGCCTCCCTTTGTGGCAGATCACCCCTCTCTCTCTCTCTCTCTCTCTCTCTCTCTCTCTCTCTCTCTCTCTCCCCATCCTTTATTTTTTACTTTATTTTTATTTAAGCAGTTGTTGAAAGCATTCGCCGTTCAACACCAATCCCACCACCAGTGTGCTACCACCACCACCAAAAACCTTCATTTCCCACCCACGCTCACGCCCACGCCTGCTCCCCTAGCCAGTACTAATAATATTGACCATTATAGCCTATAGGGGAATGGTATTGGTAAAGTCATGACTTTTTTTTTCTGGGTTGTTGTTTTGCGATTCTGGCCCATTTGTGTTCTTGCATTTACTTTCTGAATTTCTAGAACATTGTGGGATGCTACTAGTCAACCCCCCAAACCCCAACACTGCACCTATGGACAACACTTATTTCAAATTCCATACACTGAATAATCTATTCTGTATTACTTGTTGGCGCTAGTTTGCTAAAGATGGTTAAGGGATATTTTCTTAGAAGAATGTCAGTGGAGATTATTAAATGTAACAATTTACCATTGTTCACTGTATAAGAAATTACCGATATGTTTCCAGGAGAACAGACATCGTGACCACACACTTGTGTTGTATGCCCCATACTTAATTCTGTCAAATGTGATAGGATACCTGGCAAATTAGTATTCAAAGTTTTGATACCATGGGGAGAGCCAGTATCAGCTCTGCAGTGTGTTTGCATCTCTGCATCATGGCTGACAGTGCAGGAAGCAGTTTGTGGGTGCGGCCATCGGGCCTTCCAGAGGGGACAGAGGTGGAGCTCTGTCCAGCTCCATGGAAGCCTTAGGAGCTTTATCCTTTAAGGATTGCAGTGCTATTACTGAAAAGGTATCAAAAGCCGTACTGTAACCCAGTATTTCCACCAGTATTTTTCTAGATACAACTTTCTCATGAAACACTCTCCTCATGACCCTGCAAATGTGCACATGTGTGTGTGTGCACACACACACACACACACACACACACACACACACACACTAAAGAAAATGCTTTTAAAAATTAGGAATAGAGAATATATTTTAGGGTCACACCTGGAGGTACTTCATGCTTGTTCCTGGCTCTGACTAATCTTGAAGAGATGCTAAGTAAAAGTTTCATTTTAGAGATTCTCAGTAAGGAGAGGAAGAGGGTTTGAGAGAGGACACAGGTTTCTCCAGAGGGGAGAGGCAAGACCACATCTCGGGGTCAGAGTAACAGCATAGCGAGTAGGGTGTTTGCATTGCACGCAGCCGACCCAGGTTCGATCCTTGGCATCCCATATGGTCTCCTGAGCACCGCCAGGAGTAATTCCTGAGTGCAGATCCAGGAGTGACTGCTGAGCATTGCTGGGTGTGACCTAAAAACAAACAAACAAAAAAAGACTACACACCTCAGATGGAGATGAGAGCCACCCACCCCAAGAATGGGGAATGCCCCACTGGCCTGTGCAGAGTTGGATTTCTGGTTTGCTCCCCCAAATGGAGCTATACAGACAAAAAGTCCCTAGTTTTGGTGTTTTTAAGGGAAAGAGCTTGAAACTTCTAGAGTCCACCTCAGGTCCTCACGTTCACAATTCTGAGGGAGCCCAGCCTTCTCTGGACTGGTGCTGGCACCTGATCCACTTAGTCTTATTAGGCCTCAGTTCTTGTGACCAGAGTGGGTCTTGCCATAATGTTCAGCTACTTTCGAGCCTAGTGGTAGGGCCAGAGTGATAGTACAGTGGGAGGGCATTTACCTTACGTGCTGACCTGGGTTCTATCCCCAGCATCTCATGTAACCCCAGAGCACTGCCGGGAGTAATTCCTGAGTGAAGAGCTAGGAGTAACCCCTAAGCATCGCTGGGTATGACCCAAAAAAGCAAGAAAAGAAAAAAAAAATCATAGAGGCTAGTGATAAAGTAATTTTAAATCCCAATTTTACTTTGTTTCTTCCCAAGAACTCATTGCCAGGACATACCACCTCCCATTTATTTTATCTAGTTCATGTTAACTCTTAATTTTCTTTGGAAACTTAATATTCCTGTTTGCTAAATTGGTGTTAATACTTTATCTGTAAAGCAGAAAGTAACGGGTGATGAAATCTTTATGTATTACTTATGTAACTGCTTTACACTTTGCTTATATTTTTATATTTGAAACAAGTTGTTTCTGGTTTTCAGGTGTTCCAACACCATTCCTACCAGCAGTGTGACCTTTCCTTTATCAGTTTCCCAAATTTCCCATCACCCCCAAAGCCTTCCCCCTTAGCAGGCACAAAATCATTTACTTTATATTGCTTGCTTCAACATATATTTCACAGTGGTATTACTAGTCATTGTTTGAGGATTTACTAGCTGTTTGGTGCTAGTTGAGCCTTCTGGGTTACTGTTTTTGCCCCTTGAGCTTGGTGGGCTCCTAGACAACGTTTCCCATCTAATTTTCTGTGCTCCTGCTGTGCCATCGGTACCATGAAAAGCCTACAGTGTGAAATTGGGATGATTCGGCATCTTGGTATCTGGTCAAGATCAGTCATGCAGCTGTGAAGCTAGGCCATTTATATGCCTGAGGATGTTGCGTGTAGGGGAGGCATCACCCATCCCAAGAAAAACTCCAGAGATCTCAGACCGGGCACTTTATTTTTAAAAGAGAATCTGTGACTTTAATCACTTTCAGCTTTCATCTGTTCCCCCATTTTCAGTTATGAAATACTGGCTTTAGACCAGTTGATTATGAAGATCTCTTCTAACTGCAGTTAAAAACTGGCTCTGTGATCTTTATTTCTACTGAATCATTTCTTCCTGAGTCACAAAAGGCTAAGTAATACAAATTAGGATTACTTTTTTTTCTGTGGGGGATGGAAGGGCCCGTCAACTCCTGGTAGTACTCGGGGGTACTTTCTCTAACTCTGCAGACAGGAATCAGTCCTTGCAGCCTCAGGGATAAGATGCTGAGGACCGAACCCCGCTCACCCATATGCAAGGCAAGCGCCCTGCTACCCACTGTACTCTCTCCAGCCCCCAAATTAGGGTATCCTTTTACTTGAAAATTAATATGTATTTGCATATTACTAATTTTTTATTTTTTGCTTCATGGGTCACACCTGGCGATGCTTAGGGGTTACTCCTAGCTCTACACTCAGGATTTACTCCTGGCAGTGCTCAGGGGACCATATGGGATGGCGGGGAATCGAACCGGTTGACCACATGCAAGGCAAACGCCCTACCTGATGTGCTATCTCTCTGACCCTAGTTTTTCTATTTCTGTATTGAGGCCACAGCTGGCAGTTACTCAGGGGGCTATTCTTTGCTGTGTGCTAAGATGTAACCAACCATTGGCAGTGCTGGGGCACCATTTGTGTTTCTGGGATTTAGAACCAAAGTCGGAAGGATGTAAGACTACACTTACCTTGTACTACCTCACCAGCACCGTGTATATTATCTTGTTGTTGTGCCAGGGTGATGTGGAACAGTTACAGGGGCTCAAACCCAGGGCTCTGAGCCATATCCCCAGGAAACTGTAAAATTACAATAGACACAAAATTACTAAAGGACTTTTTATTTTTTTTATCATTTCTTCCTGGGTCACAAAAGGCTAAGAAATACAGGTTCTCACCTTCCACCAAATCTTCCCCAACATGGAATCTGCAGTGAGCGTCCAGAGTTATTCAGTTATTTTAAAGATTATTGATAAAGCTAGTTAAGCATTCAATTTGTATTTTGGTATATAGGTAACTATTTAAGATGGTGATCTTCTCTACAGTACTTGCTTCTGATTATTACCAAGCTAAGGCAAGTGTCTTTTCTTTGCCTATTGTTACTGAATTTTTTAAAATTTAGAATGAAGTGAATAATCTCAAATAGTATCACTATCAATAAGTGACACTTTTTATCCTGAATAATGCACAGAAAATGATTTATGTAATTTCACTAATTTACCAATCATATTTGTAATTTTTGTAAAATATTAATTCTAAATGTAAAGGGAAAAATTTAATATCATTTAGGGTAACCAGTGGGGCAATAACAAGAAATCCCCCTGCACAGAGTTGGACTCACCATGAATGAGAGCAGAGGCATGTAGTGATCTCAAGGGCCTTTGGGCCCTCCCACCATAGATTCTCATCCTCTGGTTCCAGTTCTCCCTGCCCCACATTCTAAGCCAGTTCAAATACCTTGTTCCTCAATAGCTGTGTTTCACTGTAGGTATACTTGTTGACAACCGCCAGCTCTTAAATGAATTCTTTCCCCAAGCATAATAACTGTCAACAAAATAGCATACATATAACCTAAGCTACAGTAGCAGTAATTTTTTTAATTAACACTTGCTTTAAGAATGAAGGAAATTTACTGTCTCTGACATTCCTAATTTAGTATCTGAACATTGTTTTATCTCCTAGGGCTCGTGCAGTTCGCTTCAGACAAGACAATGATGAAGCAGTTGGAGGATTTTTCTCTCAGATTGGACAATTATACATGGTGCATCATCTTTGGGGTATGTATTTGTGTGTGTGATGTTACTGGGATTTCAGAGTTCATTATGAAATAAGTTTTACTAGGCAGTGAAGCATAGCTCCACTCAAGAACCTGAAATACTGTGACAAATCCAAACATCACAGAAAAGGGTTGGTCTGTCTATAATGAAAAAGGTCAATTTGTAGACTATTAATAGTGAGTTGTGGGGGTGGGGGGTCATTTTGGTGAAATTAGGGAAACTGTGGAGAGGAAAGGTGGTAAAGCTACTGGGTGCCTTTCCTAGTTTCCTATCTTCCCTGTTTAGAAAGACTTCAGTGCTTCCTCAGAGATAGTCCTGAATTTTACCTATAAGCCTATGGATTTTACTTATAAATTACGTATAAAATATATAAAATTGTGCCTATAAATTATGCATAAAATAAATGCTATAAGCACATTTATTTTTAATTGTTAAATTTTTTTTTCTTTTTGGGTCACACCCAGTGGTGCTGTGGGGTTAATCCTGGCTCTGCACTCAGGAATTACTCCTGGCAGTGCATGGGGGACCATATGGGATTCTGGGAATTGAACCGAGTCGGCCATGTGGAGGAGAAACACCCTCCGGCCCTCGTTTATTTTTTAGGCAGTTGACAGCACACACAGTCATGGCCTCACCTCTCCTCTGGTTCCTTCATCCATCCTTAAGGCCCTCCTCCTCTAGCTTTGTCCTTTGGCACCAATTTTTGTTTGCTTGTTTTTGATGACTTTAGGGCCTGATTCAGATGTATTCCTTTCTCCAAAGTGAACATTCGTACCCCCAGTCCTGTGTATTGCAGCTTCCCACAGTTGTCATGAAAGTTGTTACAGTTCTGCCTGCCTTATATGTGTGAGTCTGTGAGTTCCACCCCCAGTGCCACTCCACAGCAGTAAGTGCAATCTCCTGCTCTGCCAGTGTGATACCAGGCACCACAATCAAGTATCCAATCCTAACACACTGGAGCAGTGTCAGCAACAGAGAGAGAGAGGAAATGAGGTCATTGAAAAACATAACTCACTTCCAGACCATAACTCTTGTCTTGGTTTGACATATTTGGTTCTCATCGAGTGCTTCACCCTGTCTGCCTCTTTTAAGCATGGCAGGCTTCTAAGGAAGGTGTCAGATCTAATAAGAAAAGGAATCATGGATAGACATGCCTCAACCGAATGTCTAACCTGTGTAACACAGAAAGTTATATTCAAGGCAGTCCTAAAACCTGAAAGATATAAAGATATTTGTGGAGACTCAGTAAAAGATAGGCTGTGAACTAGATTTCAAAATCCCTGTGGAATTGATAGATGAAATAGGAAGGAAGGAATGTATCAATAGATAATGAGAAATTATAAAAAAGTGCTAAAATTGACACAGGACCAGAGCGACAGTACAGCGGGTAGGGCATTTGCCTTGCACAGTGCTGACCCAGGTTCAATCCCTGGCATCCCATATTGTCCCCCAAGCATCTCCAGGAGTAATTCCTGAGTGCAGAGCCAGGAGTAACTCCTCTGCATCACTGGGTGTGACCCAAAATAGAAAAATAAAAACATAAAATTGACACATAGTGCAGACTGTGTTAATGGTAGGATATCTGTTGGGATCTAAGAAGGGAAGTTGAGGCAAGAAAAGTTATTTTCACATTGTGTTTCTTAAATTACCCCCCAAACCTTTAGGATCTAGGTAGGAAACACCCGTCCCCTCCGCTGCTTCTTTGGGGTGGGAAGGGCGTGGGGTGCTGCAGCTGCTGCGGACTGCACAGGTCCTCGGCGTGCAGCTGCTCTAGTGGTGAGCTACATCTCTGACTCTGGTGTGGAAACAATCTTTAAAGATCTTGATGTGGGGCGGAGCGATAGCCCAGCGGGTAGAGGCGTTTGCCTTTGCACGCAGCCGGCCTGTGCTGGTCCGGGTTCAATCCCGGCATCCCATATGGTCCCCCGAGCACCGCCAGGAGTAATTCCTGAGTGCAGAGCCAGGAGTAACCCCTGAGCGTTGCCGGTGTGACACAAAAGAAAAAAAAAAAGATCTTGATGTGTCACTGCCTTTTGAGATTATACTAAAAATAATTTAACCTTTATGGGCTTGAGGTAAGAGTTGTTTTTTTCATTATGTGTAAAAATAGTAGTTGGTCTGCCCAGAGGAGGTCAACTGAAAAGTCAGGCTCCTTCCCCACAGTTTTCCCTTCCTTAAGGCACAGTGACTCATGCACATGTGTGAGCACAGAGATTGATAGGTCAGGATCACCGTGTGCTTGGATGCACAGAGCACACACTGCCTTCTCAACAGCACTTACATGTGTCTGTATAGGGACTCCCAGTGGAAGGAACTGGTACGGCAAAAGAGCAGACTAATGAATAGGGTAAGTGGCAGTAATCTGACAGATAGTGGGAGGCCCTGTAGGTATGACTCAGTGCTTCACAGAATTACAGCAAGATGAAGAGTCCACCAAGATCCTCCTTCTTACAGGGCACTCAGAAACCCAAGAACAAAGTAGTACCGTAGCCTCCAAGGCAGCCAGATGTAGCATATGCGTAATCGTTCCTCCTACCTTGTCCCAAATGTCCCAACACTCATTCCTACATTTCTACTCTGTAAAGACAAATATTGAGATATGCAGTTTCTCAGTTGCCTGCCCCCAGAATAAATTTACCCTTTGCCCGCTCTGTGTCTCCCTCCTTCTCTCTCTCTCTCTGTATATTTTACACACACACTGTGTGTTGTGCTTGGGTTCAGATTCAGCTTCATACATGCAAGGAAGGTGCTCTACTATCGAGCTACATCCTAGCCCACTTTTCAATATTTTTTTGGGAGTAGGGAGTTTGGGCCACATACTCTGATTGCTCAGGGATTACTCCTAACTCTGTGCACAGAAAGTAACTCCTAGTAATTCTTGGGGACCATATGGATGATGCCAGGGATAGAACCCAGGTTGGCCACATACAAGGCACATG